>WNYE01000135.1:0-53916 GCA_021396245.1 Sporothrix humicola
CCCCCCCCCCCCCCCCCCCCCCCCCCCCCCCCCCCCCCCCCCCCCCCCCCCCCCCCCCCCCCCCCCCCCCCCCCAGCGAGACACAAGGTGTAGGAATGGTAGAATATCGAGGCTGCGTGGGGTTGGCTTGTTGATATGCATTTCTTTTGTCATGTTTTGTTGTTTCTTGCATCTCCGTCGTTCATTGCATAGCGTCTGCGCCCATAGAGTTGTATTTTCCGAGTCATCGATCTATATCTTGCAAGCACTGCGTAATAATAATAAAAGAAAACTGAAAACCAACACAAATCAAAACAACCACAACTTACCTCGTATTGGAGATCGCCAGCCTGCATCGGAATATTTTTAGATGATCCCCAGAACCCAGGATGTTCTGTCGGCGGCCGTGGGAGCAGCCGAACGTTCGAAGTTCGGCCGAAAAAGTAGCTTTCAAAGCGTTTCAAAGCGTCATAGCTTTCGATCTTTCTGTTGACAGCCTGTCACTACTGCTGCACGTGGAATATCTGATTTCCATGCATTTCGCCCTCCTCAAAAGCACGCCGTCGGATGGATATCCAGGGGAAAGGCGGGCGGACCACGAGCGGAGTGGGCCCCAAACGGTGTCCTAGCCTTGCCGGGTTGCTTGTTAATAGTGTGATGGTGTGCAGTCTGTTGTTTGAAGGTGATTGTGAATGCTGACGACGACGTTTGCTATTCTCTTTTGTGACTCCTTTTGCGACCCTTTTTTCGCTCTTCGCTCGTCGGTCGTCGATGGCCGGAAGTCGCTTCCACTTTGCGCCCAGTTCCTATTTGGGTAACACAGGAGCTCTTCGCAGCACAGGAAGGAGCTAACATGCGCCCTGTTTGCTGGCGGGCTGGCTGTTCCATGTTAAACGGAAGGTGCAGATGGGCCTTTACATGCTTTGCTCACCATTTGTCAGGAACGACAAATACGGAGTATGTTGAAAGCACCTGTGGGTCACTGTTGCTGGGCAATCGGCCGCCGAGCGCCAATCAGAAGCGGGCCTGGAACACCAACTCGCTGGATCAACACTTGTTAACAAAGGTGGATTGCGATTGCAGCCCGGATTGCAAAACACCTTTATGCAATGTCTGTCATCGCTTATTCAGAGAGTCAGAGAAAATACTGAAGAGAAAGCCGGATATTCTAGGCGGGCCCCTATGTACCTTCCTTCTGCAAGTCAGGGGCATTCCTTCCTTTTTTCTTCCACTATGAATCCCATTTCCTATTTCCTCGCCACTGTCGAGACTATTCGCTCCTTCTTGCTCTGGTTCTCTTTTTGTCTCGAGGAGGGGCGGGAAGGCGTGCAGGCGTGGTGGGGAGGCTCTTTCCCAATGAGGGGCGCTGAGCTTGGGTCCAAGGCCCGTTTAAAGCGGGGAGCTCTGCACAAGCTTTCCAACCTCTGTAAGATACATTGTACAGTCCTTTCGTGGGTGTGGGAGCTCGAATCCTTCATCGTCGTGCATGTCCTGTCTCGCTGTCTATTGGCATTGGCAGACGAGCATTGCTTGCCCAGATCAGAGTGCTGACTACCATTGATCCTTCGTATGTCCGATACGGGTGCAGATGCACACCCAGTGTAATTGTGCAAGTCCCTGACACGACGCTGCATCATCGAGGGGCTGGCAAATCAGAAATGACAAGCAGACAGCCGCAGCAAAAAAGCTCCTTCCTCCTCCGCCCGGCACCCGATTAGCACCGCGGTCCGAACAAGCTCCGGACAGCACCCTGGCAAAATAGGAAAGAGGGTGGCATGGTCTGAGAGTCGCTCTTTCCGTGGTTGGAGATGCAGCGTCATGAGGTCTAGGCATGCAGCATTATCGTTAAATTCGTGATGGACAGCAGTTCTAGTCAATGCAGCCGCTTACAGCAATTGCAGCCATGGCGTATTATCAGGGCCCGTATGCATCTCGAGGAGGTCAAGGAGGGGGCAGCAAAGTCTGTGATGGTGTGGTGGGTGACATGGCTTTTCCGCTTTGTTTCTTGTGTTTCGGCTACACATATTTCCATATCTTACACGGGCCTTGCCAAGATCTGTAAGTTTTTTTTTTTTTTTTTTTATAAAAAAAAAAGGATTAAAATATCCGTAATTCAGTTATATTTTCAAGGTTGAAGGCAAGGAGGGAGGCAAACGCCGCCCGTTGGGAACGGGCTGGCGGGACTTGGTCCAGCTATGTTTCTTTTCCTGTCACGACGCCTTCTATAATCGTCGATTCGAACAATGGACGGGCTGATCGGCCTGCGAGACAAGACCAAAAGACGAAAAAATCAAGGGACTCGCGCAAGACTAGAAAAAAGAAGGAAGTGCCAAGATTCAGAAATGGCTGGCCATTCGTGAGTCTCGCTCTTGCCAGGGACATGTATGTACTGCGTAAGGAACCCCCTCCCGTTGATACGAGAAAGAAGAAAGAAGCAAGAACGAAGTTCCTACTCTTGACGGACCAAAAGCTCACCGTTGCAAGCAGGCGCCAACAAGGTAGCAGTTACAGGGGTAATGTCGCCTTTCAAGTGCAAAACCAATGTGCCATGGTGTGAGCGGCCGGCCAAAAGTGGAGGAAACAGCTAGTAGAGCTAGAGGGGCTCTTACAAAGGCCTAATGCCGCGCAGTGGTGCTGATTTGCTATGCTTTGCAGTTGATTACGACACGCCCAGATGGCGTGCGCTAAACAGGAATCCGCAAGATGTGCTTTGCTCCTTCCCCCTCAAGCCCCTCCAAACCACGCCGGTCGTAGTTGCCCGCTCGACCACCCGGCCAGCTATGGAACATGGCGTACATGCCCAGTATGGCAAAGTTGGTGCTGGCGGCCATGCCTGGCCAAGAACAAAAAGCTCCCAAAGCTTTCAAAAAAGCGAAGATCGAGCAGCAGGTCTCGGGGTATATAACACGCTCCTTCCCTCTACCTCTTTGTCCGGTCCGATCTCCTGTTTCTTCTCTTTCTTCCCCATCCGCCTACACTCCTCGTTTGTGAACAGTCTTCTCTCCATATAAACAAACCCGTCTGCATCTACAACCCCATACCTCTTCCCACAGCCAACCGCATCACATCACAATGGCTCCTAAGGTCGCTATCGTCTTTGTAAGTAGCTCGCGAAACAACCACCAACTCCAATGGCTCCTCCACGGAATCCCTGAAGCCAATTCATACTAACAGCTATTTCAAGTACTCCCTCTACGGCCATATCCGCCAGCTGGCGGAGGCTGAGAAGGCCGGCATTGAGAAGGCTGGCGGCACCGCCGATCTGTACCAGGTCGAGGAGACCCTTCCCCAGGAGGTCCTGACCAAGATGCACGCCCCGGCCAAGCCCACGGACATCCCCGTCCTGACCGACCCCGCCACCCTCCTCCAGTACGATGCCTTCCTGTTCGGCATCCCCACCCGTTACGGCACTTTCCCCGCCCAGTGGAAGGTGAGTCAATAAATACTGAACCCCATACACTCTTTGCTATTCTATGACACTTCTAACACACTGTAGACCTTCTGGGACAAGACTGGTGCCATCTGGGCGTCCGGTGGCTTCGCCGGCAAGTACGCCGGTGTTTTCGTCAGCAGCGGCACCCTCGGCGGTGGCCAGGAGTCGACTGCCCTCAACTCCATCAGCACCCTGACCCACCACGGCATCATCTTCGTGCCCCTCGGTTACTCTAACTCCTTCCCCCAGATTGCCCGTCTCGACGAGGTCCACGGTGGCTCGCCCTGGGGTGCCGGCACTTTCGCCGGCGCCGACGGCAGCCGCCAGCCCACTGCTCTTGAGAAGGAGATTGCCACCATCCAGGGCGAGTCCTTCTACAAGATCGTCGCCAAGACGGCATGACTGCAAGGTAGTGCCAATGGGGGGCAGCAGGCAGCCCCAGCGGGCCAGGCCAAGCAGGCCTCCGCACCACCCGCTCAGCAGAACGGCAGCTCATCCGCTGCCGCTCCTGCTGCTGCTGCTGGGTCCGGCGCCGGCGCTGCAAAGCCGGCCGCACCTGCGGCTGCTTCCGCTCCTCAGCAAACGACCAGCTCCGAAGGTGGTCCGTGTGGACTGCCGTCGAAGTGCTCGGTCCAGTAAAATGAGAAAACCACAAAAAAAAAGTGAACATAATTACATGAACATCATATTATACCATTGAATTCAACCAAGAACATTTAAATTAAAGCAATCGTCTGTTAGCCTTCTTTTGTGACTTGTGTTGTAGAGCATGTCCTCGATACATAGCATGTGTAGCGAAGTGATTACACACCGTGTCAGTGTAAGCTGGCGTCAGCGCTAATGCCAGTGGTGTCCCATTGTCGATTCTTGTTTGATCATGCAAAAAACGAGTCTTATTCAACTTTTGTGTAATTTATTTGTACATACAACGCATCAAGACCAATTTTGCGTCATTTCATCTCTATATAAAATTCATGCCTTTTTTTCTTCACTCATTGTTCACCGTCCTGCATCATTACAGTCTTCTGAGCACATCCTCAACAACCTCGTCGGTCTTGGCAGTGCCGCCGAGGTCGGGGCTCAGCAGCTTGCCCTCTGCCAGGTTGGCGTCAACGGCAGCGTAGATCTTGGCAGCGGCAGCCTCCTCGTTGAGGAACTCCAGCATCAGAGCCGTGCTGCGCAGGGTGGCAATCGGGTTGGCAATGCCCTGGCCCTGGATGTCAGGCGCACTGCCGTGGCAGGGCTCACCAATGGCAAACGACTCGCCGACGTTGGCGCTGGGGACGAGACCCAGCGAGCCGACAAGGGCAGCAGCACCGTCGGACAGAATGTCGCCGTACAAGTTGGGGGCGACAATCACATCGTAGTACTCGGGCTGGCGGAACAGCTTGTACACCATCGAGTCGACAATCTGCTCCTCGACCTTGACGGAGCTGAAGCGGGTGTCGGCCAGAGCAGCGCGGGCCGTCGTGCGGAACAGACCGTCGGTCTGCGACAGGACGTTGGACTTGTGCGTAATCGTGACCATGGCGTTCGAGTGGATGCTGCTGTTGGCAGCGCCCTCGGCCTCGCGGATCTTCTGGCGGCGCAGCGCAATCTCGCCGGCCATGGTGGCAATGCGGTGCGACGCAAACTCGGAGATGCGCTTGATAGCCTCAGCGACCTTGCCGCCGCGGCCCGTCTGGTCGGCAAACGAGCGCTCCTCCTTCACGTACAGATCCTCGGTGTTCTCGCGCACAATGACCATGTCGAGGGGCTTGATGCCCTTCTCGCCGGCCGCCGTCTTCACGGGCCGCACGTTGGCGTACAGGTCGAGCTTCTTGCGCAGGGCAACAATGGGCGACGAGTAGCCCTTGACGGCCGTCGTCGGCGAAGACACGGCACCGAACAGGGCACCATCGCACTCCTTCTTGAGCGTCTCGACCGTGGCATCGGGCAGGGCGGCGCCCGTCTTCTCAAATGTCTCGAAACCGGCCTGCAGGTCGACAAATGAGAACTTGAGGCCCAGGCTGGCGGGTAGGGCTTCGAGGATGCGGCGGCCGGCCGGGATGACTTCTCTGCCGATGCCGTCACCGGGGATGAGGCCTGGAGGACGAAAATGTTAGAATTGGGTCATTTCGCGTAGACCACAAGCTGCAGGGGATGCTCACCGATTCTCAGGGTTCTTCTGGCTGCCATGGCTGCGGTTCAATGGCTCAAAATACTGCGTTGAGTGTTTGTCGTGATCTTCGGACAACTTTTTTTGGTGGCGGCTGTTTTCGGCCCCTCTGATAAATTTTACAGCGTGCCGCGATCCTCTCAGCCTCTGTACACAGTAGGGCGGAAGGCGGAAGGGACATGCGAAAATGGTGCAGTTTCTGCCAATGGCGGGGTACCTCGCAGCTTCCCAGGGCGAACCATTTTCGCATTTTCGCCGCCGACTATCGGAAGCACGCTGCTATGACGGGCGAGGAAGGAACAATGAGGCACGCTTTCTTTGGGGCCTCTTTGCCTTTGCCGCAAAGGTGGGGCCGCCAAATCGCGATTCTAGAAAAAGGAAAGCGCGGCAGCCACTGGCAAGGTCCATGCGGTTGCTCCATTTGGCTCTTGTTCTTTTTCTATTATTACCCCTATTATTTCTCTTATTAAATACGGGGTAAGATTAGCGCACTTACCACTTCCATCAAGCAATCAACCCCTCTACGACATGCGGTGAGGGCATGAGCTCGAGTGATAGGTGGTCTTCTTCGAGTCTCCGAGGCGTGCTCTTCATATCCGGCCTCGTGATGCTGAGTTGCTCTTTCCCAGATGGTGAAGAAATAACAACGAATACGGCGTCCAGGGTACTGGGAACGGTCCTGCCAGATCGACCCAAACGGTTGAAACGGTTGGCTGGTATTGCAACAGAAAGGGGAAGGAGACAGGAGTGCACCTGCAGAGGGCTGCGTCAGGGGTTTTCTTCAGGTTTAATGGGTGAGGGAAGTCGTGTTCCTGGTGGCTCCGCCGCATAAACTGCCAAATCACTACGCGGTGGACCGCGAAATTCGAAACGCTGTGTGCATCAGTTGTCAGAAAAGCTTCCTCGACAGGCACTCAAGCTTCCATTTGTTCTTTTAATCTCTTTTGTTTCTTCTTTTGCCAGGCCCAGGGCCCCGTAAACAAGCTCCTGGGTCCTCTTCTGACAAGCCGGCGTCGCCGCCCTTGCACTTTCCGTTTCGCCGTTTGATCTTCTTGCCTGTTTTGTTTCCCGTTTTCCACGGTCGTGGTTACCTCTTCGGGAATGCATGCTGCACCGTATGGCATTTTGGTGTCATTTTGCGCTGATCGTGTCTCTCAATGTGTCTCTCGATCACGCACCTTCCAGTTCTTTCAGGAGCGCACGATTGTCGATACGGGCAACCCCCAGGAAACGGTGTGCTGCAGCTCCCCTGAAACAGTGACGATTCTGGCCTGGTCTGGTCTGGCCCTGAGGCCCCAATAATTTTAAAATCGGGGGTGCCACACAATTAATTGGCAAAAAGACACCACAAGACAACAGGAGACACCAAATGACACGCCTCGATGGCCCGAGAGGTCCCACTCCAGCGCTTTTCTGCTCTGGCATGTCCCTTTTTGTGCTGCTGCTTGTCAGACAACATTCTCCAGCCACAGACGCAGAGAGCCGGCCAAAGGAAATCAAAATATTACAGGCGTGGTCATACAGGGTTCGTGGGACAAGACAAACGGTTGGTGCGAATTGAAAGCTGTGGCCTCATCTCGCAAACTCGGCATCGTGCCTTCCCTCTTTAACTTCACACTCTCATTGTGCCGTCTTTGTGCTCCTTCCCGTCCTGTTTCTACCCACCGCCTCCTACGTTCTCCTGCATTTCCGCTGCTAGCCAGCATTTTGCCCTCTCTCCTGACGCAGGCAACGTCCACTGCTATTCGACCAGACAAGCTCCTACAGCTCGTGCCGAGACTCTCCTTTTTTTTCTTCAAGAACCAAACCGAAGCGCAAACGACAAAATCTACCGCATCAAACGATCTGCCGCTCATAGCCAAATCTACACGCCGTCTCCTTCCTTGCCCTACGTCGACACCGATCGCGACTTCCCTAACTCAACGACCCCGACTGCAGCTTCGACGAGCTCCTCCCTGCTCGAGCCAGAAACTTTGATACCCTGCTGCCTTGCGCCGTGGGCGCCTGCCGCCAATTCTAGATCATCCTGATCGTTCTTTCCCACCTACCATATTTATAAGCACAACACCGCCAACATGAGCCAAGTCAAGAACCTCCGTGCCATGTTCGAGCAAAAGGGGGACTCGAGCCCCCCTGATCGTGGCCGGGAAGGTCTTCCCACTACACGTATGTCTACTTCGTTTCTATATCCTCTCCAAAGCTCGCACAACTAACACGATCGCTTCTCAGCTGCCGACTCTCCTCGACCGCTCTCACGTGTGCGGACAAGCTTTGTCACCGTCGAAAAGGACGGCCGAGTTGGCCTCCAGCGAGATACAAGCAGCGACTCGATCCCGACGCTCTCAAGAACGCTTTCCGCCGTTTCCGCCGGGACCGAATCTGATGCTGCCGGCGTGTCAGCTGCACCGCTTTCACCCGCACGGAGCCGGTCGCCGGTGAAGCTGGATGACGCCAAATCGACGCCCATTGCACAAACTCCCAAACGGCTACCAGCACCCATCCCAGAAGAGTCTGCACCCGTCACACCGACAAAGGCAACGTTGCCAGTGTCTCCAGCGAAGCCACCTCAGGAAGCTACGCCGAAACGCCAGCCGCCAGCCGAGGTAACGGTATCTGCACCGACGCCAGAACGCAAAGACAAGGAGAAGACTGAAAAGTCGCCGATCAAGACCCTAGACACAAAGGCCATCCAGAGAGACAAATCGCCCACGCCGTCTCCCAGAAAGCTGTTCGCCAAGCCAGCCAGTAACACGGAAAGCGAGCCGGCAGCTAGCACACCGAAGAAGACGCTGGAAGCCCCTGCATCTGCTCCAGCGGCCAATGGGGCCAAAAAGGCCAATGATGCTCCCAAGAACGGCACTGCAAGCCAGCCGGCTGCTCCCGCTGCTGCCCGTCCGAACGGCGTCACCAATGGAGCATCCAAGGACGCTCCTTCAAAGTCTCGGACGACGGCCGCTACCTCTTCCATTCCTCTGCGCCCCAAGGCTGCCGGCACCGGCCCTACTAGCAAGGAATCCCATAAACCGATTGCAGCAAATGCCGGGAAGAGCGCGCCCAAGGCCATTTCGACAGTCAGGGCCAACGCAAAGCCTTCGGTCAAGTCACCCAGCATTGCCAAAACACCTACCACCAAGACACCCACCAGCCCGAACAAGCCTGCAGTCCCCAAAGCTGCCAACACGAAGCCAGCCAGCAAGACGACCGATCGCAAGACGCGCGATACTGCGACCGAAAAATCCATCACAGCGGCAGCGCCCAAACTGACGGCCGGTAAGGCATCTGGATCTACCACGAAGAAGCCGGCGGCAATCCAAACATTCCCGTCCAACGGCATTGGCTTTGTCAAGCCCAAGCCCAAGTCGCCCACGCGGCCTGTACATCTGCCGTCCAGCCTGACCACGCACACGGCTTCATCGGCCACCAAGGCTGGTGTCCCCCGTCAGTCGCTCTCGCGGCAGTCAGGCAACTTTTTGACATTGCACCAGCCGTCGTCATCTTCAGCTGCGGGTGCCGTGCGCTCGCCGAGCCGCACCAGCATTTCGTCGACATCTGCGCCAAGGACGCTGCGGCGGCAGAGCTCAAACGTCAGCCGGCCGCGGCCCAGCATCGGCCCTCCGCCCAAGCAGACAGCCCGCGACCACCCAGTGACCAAGAAGGAGAAGGAGGTGGACGAGGGATTTTTGGCGCGTATGATGCGGCCGACACAAGCCTCGGCGCTCAAGACGGCTGACAAGGCACACATTGCGTCGCCGCCACGGAAACAGCCGGTGACGGTGGGCGTGGCGGCTGTGTCGTCTGCACCAAAGGCGGCTAGAAAGAGCGTGGCGCCCCGCGAAAACCTAGCGGTCACCTCCAAGAAGGACATCCCGAAGCCGACAATCATCGGGAACCCACCCAACCCGTGCATTATGCGGAACCCGAACATTCCCCTGCCCACGACCGAAAAGGCTGCAGTCGCTGATGAGGCTGTTCAGACCGCCAAGGAGGCAGAGCCAACCCCCGAAGTGGCCGTTCCCGCCGAGGAGGAACCTGCCGAGCAGGCCGTTAGCGAAGCTTCTGAGGAGCCTGTCGAAGAGGAGACTGTCGAGGAAGAGGCCGTTGAGGAGCCCGTCGACGAGGCGGCCGACGAGGACGTGCCCGCCATTGTCGAAACTCCGGCCGGGGAGGAGGAGGAGAAGGAAGAGAGCCACATCGAGTCAGTGGTGGAGTCTGTCGAAGAGCCTAAGGAGGTCGAGGAAGAGGTTATGGATGAGCCCTCGTCAGAGGCGGCCGCCGAGGAGGAGGAGACCAGCATTGCTGAAGAGGCAGCCTCGCCGATTGCTGAGGCAGAGGCCAGCGAGGAGGAGGCGGACACAGGCGCAGAGGTGGCGCTTGAGGACAGCGATACGTCCGCTGTGGAGGCCAGCGTTGCCGACAGCGATATACCCGAGGCGGGCCACTGAGCACTGAGCCCGCTGTCGAACATCTAACATTTGACATTTATCTGCACTTGGCTTTACTTCTTGTTTTTACATGGCGCAATATATATCTCTTGGGCATTTTGATATCTGATTTACTCCGCTTTTGATTCAAACTTTTGTTTTGTTGTTTTGGATTCCCAAGTCCCCTTTTGATTTTTGCTTTATTTGATTTCTTTATATACACATTTACCTACGCAATTCCTCAACACAGCAATTATTTACAAACAATTTATGTACAAAGCGACCTTATATATATACATTAAATACTCCACCTTACTTCCTGTTGAATTTTCCTTTTCCATTTCCATATTAGATTGCATTACCAAACTCGACCGGCATGGGGCTGTCAGGGTTTGCTTTTCGGACGCGAATGTAGCCGTCTGCATCAGCCTGGAAGTCATAGACACTGTAGTAGGTGCCTGGTCTTTTTGGCTCGACAGTTGTTGGGGGCTCGTCTCCCTGGCCACGCACAAGCGTCGGCAGTGGCTTGTTCAAGTCGAGCGGCGGTCGTTGGATCTCAACCTTGCTATTGTTTGGCGTTCGAGACAGCAGCATTTTCAGCGACGAGAAGGACAGGACGCCAGCGGATGGTTTGGGAGTCGCCTTTTCTTTTTCTTTTTCGGAAACAGTCGGCCATTGGATACGTCCTCGAGAGATCCGGGACTGGGCTGCTGCATATCGGTCAGGGAGGAAGCGGCAAAAGAACGGCTTGAGCGCTGGAACGGAGGCCACGATCTATGCTGTCAGTATGTGCATACTTTTTTCTGTTTCTAGACGCACCAGGGACGTACAATTCCAATGTTGAGCTCGACGGCACTGGCCATGAGGGCTGGTGCAGTGTTCCATGTGACATCGCCGTCTGTGCTGGTCATGGACTGCCACGCAAACACGGTCCGAGCCGCTCCAGCCGCGACGACTATGAGACCACCGATGAAGAGACTGCTGACGACTGCTGGTGGCCGACACAGTTTGATCTTGAACCGGCGTTTCTGCGACGGGAGTGTCGGGCCGGTTATCACGACCCGTGTTCCGCCAACCAGAGAAGCCGACGAAGTGGCAGACGCGGCCGATGCCGAAGTTATGGCGGACGCGGTTGACGACTCGGAACGGTTCTTGGTCCGATTATGGCCACGGGACCACGGCATATCGGGTGATCTCGTTGCCACAGCTGCCGCCTCTGCCGTTGCTTTGGCCTTGTCCACTGCAGACCAATACTGCATTGGGAAGACAACAGCAATAACAAGGTCGGCAACGGTGTTGATGATGCCGGCAGCCAGAAGATGGTTTGTCTGGTTGATGCATTGCCGTTCAACGGAAGACAAGGTCCAGTATGCCGAGACGGGACGACACTGGAAGACATCGACGAGGAAAAAGATAGTGCCACTGGCAAGCACAATTCCGGCCAGACAGAGAGCCATTCGACGCGCAGCATGCTGGCCACTGGCATGCGTGATTCGGATAAAGAGAGCGAGCATCGACAGTTTGGTCAGATTCGTGGCCCCATCAAAGAGCAGCTGCATTGCGAGGCTAGGAGTGTTAGTAGCCTCAATGATTTTGTTTTTCAACTTTCAGTAACAACTCACGTCAATTTCAACCCTGGAACGATGGAACTTGGCATCAGGGCCATAATATGCTGGCCCCATTGCAGAGTGAGTTCACCCGCAATACCGGCAGCGGAAAACGCTGTTGAGATGATCTGAGCGCGTTAGAAGGGGATGCCGTACACCATCAAACACTCTTAAACACAAAAGTTCATGGTCACTCACAAACGCCAGCAGAATCAGCACATCGTCTGAGCCGAATCCATGGGTAATCCGACACCGCGTGTAGATGCGGACACCAACGAGCAGCGTAGTGATGCCGATGAGGACGGAAAGGAGGACCAGAATGGCCGGTCCGCGAGTCTCGGGCTCGCCCAGGTGGAGAGAAGGCCATGACAATTGTCGTTCTGGTAGTCGTTGCATGACAGCGGAGAGGAGTCTTGAAAAGAGGAAAGAGGAGAAAACGGGCAGTCAGAAGAGAGGAAACAAGCCGACCAAACACCTTTGCTTTGCGGACGAACAGATCAAGGAGACTGCCAGAGCCACGGGATCTGAGCCATAGGAAGAGGAGATGAGGGGCAAGATAAATAACAAAAAACATGACTAGAAATTCTCGAGGGCTGGACGGATAGGAACACAAAAGAAGTGCCGTGCATGCCGTGCATATCAAGGAGTGAAAGGGGCTGCCCTGTCTTGTTGACAGGATGCAGGACGCAGGATGCCGGTTCCCCAGTATCACCATCCTGTCACTTTTCACAAACAAGGCTCTTTGTGAATTTCTCTTTCGTCATTTTGTCTTTGTGATAATGATCTCCGGCTTTGCCTCCGGGTCTTCCTGCATAAAAGAGGGCCTTTGCCGATGGCACGTCCGGGGTCTCGATGAATTCAAAAAACGATATGAGCTACTATCCAAACACAAACAATAAAACGATAAGGCGATAAATCAAAACAGTAGGAAGCCACAGTCTTGCCAATACTAAACACCTTTTGATCCTTCTCGTTATTTGAAATGCTGCACTGCCTCGCCATGACTTCATATTCTCGTCTTCTTGAACATCATAGCCATGTTTTATTTTGTTTCGATACGGCCTCTGATGTTTTAACACGGACAATTATCGTCCTTGCACTTGTGCTATGTATCTGTGCTCTTCGCCGGCTCTTTGTCGCCTCATTGTCGTTGCTGTGTTCAGTCCAAGAAATAAGGATGCAATGTTGAATGGGGGCCAGACTTGCACGGCCTGCCTTCAAATCCCGGATTTCTTTTTTGGGTTTCCGACAAAGACCCTTTTGACTTATTTCTCCGGCACCATGGAAAGAAACCAGCCTCCTGTCGGGTCTCTTGTTGCGTAGCACGGACATTTGGAGGAAATAAGAAAATTAAAATCAAAGGTATCGCCCTCGGTATCGCTTTTAAACAAGGCAAAAAATGCGATTGGCTCGGACTAACAGTGATCCGCGGTAAGGCTGAGAGGGCCGTGGCCTGAATGACGCTTAGATGTAGATTGGGGGAAGTCTGGGTTAGGGGTTCTAATGATACGTTATGTCGAGTGAAGGGGCAAGAAAAAGGAGGAAAAAGAAAAAAAAAAGTGAAAAAGATAAGAATGTTGCCCCTCAAGATGATCAATGCGCACGGCCACTGAGGCCTCAAACATTATAAGTACAGGCTCTGCTGTCCGGGAACAGGCGTCGATGGTTTTCCAAATCATTGAAATGGAAACCGTTAGGGTGCACATATTTTATGACTGTTTATTTGTTTCAAAGACGAGGCTACTATCACCGGCAAGGCTCTTCCGCGAGAATATACGATCTGAGCAGCCCGGAATGCGACGGCCGCCTTGACGACATGGCTACCCCCGCACAGCCGTCACAATAACAAAAAATTATAATATGATTTCTGAGCAGTCGTCTTTTGGACTGTGTTACAGGAAAGTCGTAGGCAACTTTCTGCAAGTCGAGCCGGGGCTCAGGCCTGTTCTTGTGAGGCAAGTAGTGTTTCGGGTTGGATGTGAACATCGAGGAGGTCATGTGTCGCAACGAGTGGAGGACAATAAATCTGAAATGATAAATACTGACAAATTCTAAAGAAAAGAGGATAGAAACGGAGAGTATGGGTGGTTGTCGTCATGATCTTGTCGATGGTCGTCGTGTAAGTGGTCAAAGCACGTGACTAATCATGTGCACTAGCCTACACTGCATCACGTGCGACTCTCACTAGGGCACGCACACAATCCGCTAACTTTCCAATTTTTAAAAGTGGGTCAAACTTTTTGCGCCTTCCCCTCTGTCCCACCTAAAAGTTTCTCGCCATCGAACATCGATCTCGACTTTCCTTCTCTCCTCCCAACCATCCAATTTCCACGCAACAATCCTCACCATTAGAATCATCATCCTATTGGAAGACGGTCAAAATGTCGAAAATCACCGTCGCCGGAGTGCGGTAAGTCGATGATGATAAAACAGCGATGAATTTGAGGACTTGTCCTTCTCCATCTCGATCAAAATCTAACATTTCTTTTTCTCCTCCTCAGTGCCAACGTCGTTGAGGTCCTCGAGTACTCGAACGAGACCAAGAAGCGCAACTTCCTCGAGACCGTCGAGCTCCAGATCGGCCTCAAGAACTATGACCCCCAGCGCGACAAGCGTTTCTCGGGCACCGTCCGCCTGCCGTCGGTCCCCCGCCCCAACATGGCCATCTGCATTCTGGGTGACCAGCACGATATCGACCGTGCCAAGCACGGCGGTGTCGACGCCATGTCGTCGGACGATCTGAAGAAGCTCAACAAGAACAAGAAGCTGGTCAAGAAGCTGGCCCGCAAGTACGACGCCTTCATCGCCTCCGAGACCCTGATCAAGACCATTCCCCGTATCCTCGGCCCCGGTCTGTCCAAGGCCGGCAAGTTCCCCACCCCCGTCTCGCACTCCGAGTCGCTGTCCGACAAGATCACCGACGTCAAGTCGACCATCAAGTTCCAGCTGAAGAAGGTGCTGTGCATGGGTGTCGCTGTCGGCAACGTCGGCATGGACCAGGAGCAGCTTGTTGCCAACATCATGCTGGCCATCAACTACCTGGTCTCTCTGCTCAAGAAGGGCTGGCAGAACGTCGGCAGCCTGACCATCAAGGCTTCCATGTCGCCTCCCCACCGCATCTTCTAAGGGGTTTTTTGGGTGTATACGATGGATGTGTGCTTGGGTCTATTTCTTTTGAAAGAAAAAGAAAGAAACGGGCAAATTCCGTCCTGTCTGCGTCCTTGATTGGGCGTGGATGGATGGGAGTTCATAGTTCATATTCATAGTTGCAAATTGCAATAAAGAGTTGCAAACCAACAAGGGTCCATTCGTGATTGCAAAGTGAAAGACATCGTGCCGGACGTGAAAAATAACTAGCAAAAGCCAGGTTGGCTCCAGAGGGAGCAAAAAGAAGAGCACTATCATTTTCCAACAACCAAATCGTTGTGCGTAGGAGGAAAACGACGTTTTGACATCTTGCCATCCAGAAGGCCTGTGTCGACGCGAAAACTCTGCATCTTGTTGTTGCATCGTTCCTGCCAAACGACCTGCCAGCAGACTGCCATCTCTCGCTGTTCTTTTCAAACCAAGAATTCGTTCTGTCTCTACGCGAGTTTACAGCAACACGTCTACGGCGTCTACGAAATACACATATCCCAACATCAAGTGATAAAGTGTCGAGACTGCCCCACAGCCATGAACCGAAGATGTCGTCCACGCCAACGTGTAAGGGAAAAGGCAATCACATTCTTCTTGGAGGCCGGGAACGGAGGAAAACCCATGGCGAAAAACGGATGTTTTTCAGAAAGAATAACCCTCAGCAAGCCACATTCGTGGAGCCGCCGAATAAATGTAGTAAGGGTCTACGTCTTCACATGACGGTGTAGATTTCGTCCCTTGCTCGAAAAAAAGAAAGAAGAAGAGGAAGCGAAGTTGCCAAAAAGTTTGGGCGGCTCGATATTTATGGGAAGAAAAATTGTGAGTGGGGACGTCCGTATCAGGACTAGCGCTATTTCGCGTCTGCGATAAGAGCTGTTCACCCAATCGCTGCTTATCGTCACGTGCAGCTCCAGGCTGCTCTTTCCCACCTCACGAACCTGACAGACAACAGCATCGTGAGCAGGCATAACAACATTACAACTATCCTCAATTTAACACCTGTCAACAACGGCACAATGTCCTCAGAGTCTATTGACGAGCTGCTGGCCCGGTATCTCGGCCTGCTGCATGAGTACACGGAGCTGCGCACCCAGCTGTCCGCCCACCAGGTCAGCATGTTTGGCAACCTGGCCCGAGCCAACTTTGCTGCTGAGCGTGGTCTTCGCTACGGCCCAGACCAGTTTGACGGCCGTATGCAGGCTCTAGTGCGTCTGTCTGTTACGGAAGGTGATAGTGGAAGCGAACCGGCAGCGTCGTTTGCAGTGACCCGCCCCAAGAAGGGGGTCAAAGCAGAGGCCGAGGACAACAAGACCAAGGAGAAGGAAGACGACGAGAAGAAGATGCAACAAGACGACCAGGACGCAGAAACAAAACCCAAGGCCAAGAAGAGCAACAAGAAGAAGGAGCCGGCCGGTCCGCGGGATCCACTGCAGTGGTTCGGTGTTCTCACGCCCATGGCTCTTCGCCAGGCTCAAAACGAAGCAATCGAAGCCATCGACAACATTGTTCCCCGACTGGCGACACTCAATGCCGAGATGGCAGCAGTCGAGATCGAAGTGCGGCGGGCTCGCAAGAAGAGGGCGCGTGCTGAAAAGGACGACAAGAGCACAGCTACGAAAACGACGTCAGGCGGGACAGCAGTTTCTGTTTGATACAGTTGACACGAAATACTTTGAACGATTCTATAAAACTACACAACAACAGATATTGGCAATTATATGGATGACGAACACACTCACTTCAGCTGGGCAAAGAGGTTGTTGAGCGACTCCGCCAGACTTGGGTGCGCCCACACAGCCTCCTCCAAATCCCACCAGCGCAGCCCGCCCATCATCGCCGTCTGCACAATCGCCATGACCTCGCCGCCCTCGATCCCAAGACACGTGAAGCCCAGAATCTCGCCCGTCTCGACATTTACCGTCGCCTTCATCACACCGCCCGTCTCATCCGTCTCCAGCGCCCGCGCCACGCTCGTCATAGGCATCGACACCGACTTGACGTGCGCATAGTCGTTGCTGCTCAGACTGGCCGCCGTCACGTCGCGCTCGTGGATGCCGACATGGCCGAGCTGCGGGTCCGTGTAGACAACATACGGGACATAGTTGCGCGACTTGGACGAGGCCGTTGTCAGCTGCGGGTCCTTTTCGCCGCGGCCCGGGATCTTGCTTGTGCGCGGCAGCAGGTTCGCCGTCAGGATGCGAAAGTCGTCGTACGACAAGTGCGTGAAAGCCGGCCCACCATGGACATCGCCCAGAGCGTAAATTCCAGCGGCACTAGTGGTCAGCTTGTCGTCCACGACAATATGGCCGCGTGCGCTCGTCTTGACGCCTGCCACATCGAGGCGCAGGTCTTCTGTGTTGGGTTTCCGGCCGGCAGCCAAGAGAATGTGACTCGCCCGCACATCCTTCTTGCTGACCTGGACGTGGTCGGGCCCAGCGACAACAATCTTGGCCGCAATGGGGCGCTCCTCCGTCGTACCCTCACCGCCCGACGCAGCCACGGCAGTGACATCCGCCGACAGCAAGACGTTAATGCCTTCGTCCTTCAAGATCTTAGTCAGAGCCTCAGCAACGTCGGTGTCTTCACGCGGCAGCACTTGCGTTCCATGCTGAACAACGGTGACCTCAGCGCCCAGACGCCGGAAAAGCTGTGCAAACTCGAGCCCGACATAGCCTCCACCCACGACAATCAGGTGCGACGGCACGACGCCCAGCTGCAGGATCGAGGTGGAGTCCAGCACGCGCGCCGGCGGCACAGTCTCAAGCCCAGGCAGGCCCGGCCGAGCTGGACGCTCGCCCGTGTTGAGAAAGATGAGATCGCCCTCAATGGTTTGGAGCGGCTGGCCGGCTGCTGTGGGTGTGATCTGCAACGTCTTGGGCCCCGAAAAGGCTGCCGATCCGCGGTAGACGTCGACACCCGCACGCTGCAGCCGCGCCTCGCTGCCACCGCGGAACGAGTTGACAATATCGCGTCCGCGCTGGCGCACCTTGGCCATGTCGACGCCCAGCTCGGCCGGTGTCTTGTTCTTAGATCCAACGCCATAATCGGCGCCGCGACTGGCAAGGTGAGCAATGCGGCCTGACGCCACAAGCGTCTTGGTCGGCGTGCAGCCGACATTGACACAGGTGCCGCCAATGGCGCCGCGCTCGACAACGGCAGTTTTTTTGCCGGCAGCGGCGAAAGCAGACGCCAAGGGCGTGCCCGACTGGCCCGAGCCGACAATGATGGCGTCGTAACGGACGGTGGATGCCATGCTGTGGAGAAGGCGGGATCGAGATATTAGTAGTGTGGAATACGGGATTCGATATGCGATGCGATGCAGAACATGAACATGCATCAGATGGGGAGCTCAATTAAACGATTAATGAAGCTGCTTTTAATGATCTATGTCGATTGTGTTTAAAATAAAAACATATTTCAAGTTCTACATACTGCGACTACGTGAGCTCTAGAGCTCCTCAATTATACGGGAGCTGCAGCGCCGATCCAGACCAGTGATGTCAGTCAAACAGGTTCCCCTCATTTTGCAGTGGTTGGTTGCCCGCCCTGAAATGGCTCGCACATGAGTAATCTACAAATACCAACAACAACAGACACAAAAGGCTAGCGAGCCGTGAGATGTAGTGGTAGTGCATTTCACCGTCTAGTATTTCACTGATTTCTATTAACAATGTTTATTCTTGTAGCTCTAATTAAAACATAATTTTAGGTAAACGTAACGCAGGATTCCACTAAAAAATCAAGTATCACCAGATCAAAAGCCTGAGGGCTCAGGTTTCGCAGGGAACGCCGGCTTTCCAATGTTGCTGCGACACTCTTGCTTCCAGTTCTTCGGCGTGTACTTATCAACGATGGACTTGAATGCCTCCAGTGTACAGAACGACTCGTCGCCCTCCAGGTGCTTGCCGGCCGGTTGGCAGCCCGGAATCGGCACCACCTCGTCGTTGTAGCGGATGCGCACGTAGTAGCCATCCATTTTGTGCTTTTCTGAGTCTGTCAGTTCCTGTGTCGGTCTGCGGCCAATGCCAGACGCTGCAGACGGCTTCTTGGACGACAGGAACGACGGCAGATACGCAGTCCAGCCCGTGGCCGCCGGTGATGCTGGTGGTGCTGGCGGCAGCGGCTCGGTTGGCGAGGCGCCAGACTCGGGCTTCTTAAACAGTTCGACGGCCAAATGGCTTGTGAATGGCGGCCATGTTGGCATCTTGTGGCCCAGACTTGTCAGAACTGCCGCCAGGGTCGTGTCGTGGCAGCCGCTGATGCCGAAGCGGAACAGGCCGTTTTGGCCGCTGGTGCCTTTGGACTCGGCCTGTGTCACCATGCGTGCCGTCAAATCGCCCATCAACCCGCCAATTCCCAATGTCCGGTACTCGAGCGACTCGTGGTAGCCGGCAAACCACTCCTCGAGCGCCACCTTGTCAATGTTGCGCCGGACACGCTCGTCGTAGAATTCTTTCGGTAAACGGGTCTCGGGGCCGTGGGCCAGCGTCGCATTGATCGTGTCCATGACACCCGAAAGTCGTGGCCGGCCATCGACTGCGACACGAGGGGCATCCGGGTCCATCCAGTGGCCAATCTTCTTCGTGGCATACGCCAGCTCCTCCGAGTCGTTCCACCGCTCGGCCGCACGCTGTGCAAACGCCCGCGACAGGGCTGCAAAGCGCCGGCAATTTCCGTCGTTGGGAAACAGGGTCTCGTCGGCTGGGGCGCGAGAGACAATCGTCACAGGCGCTGCGTTCTTTTCGCGGTCCGGGTACATGCCCGTAAACGCCTGCTGCATGGACTCGAGCGCACGTGGGATGGGCGTCGCCCGCAAGAAGAAGAGGCGGTCAGGGTCTTCGGGGCCCAGCGATTTCGGCAGAAAGCCAAGACGCTCAACGTACAGCTGCCGCAGGCGCTGGCCTAATCTGAGAGTTGTGGCGCGGCCCGGGTCCGTCAACATGCCCATGTCGCACAGGGCGTCCAGCTCGCCCCGCTTTCCAGAAGCCAGGACCGCCGTATCGTTCTCACCAAACGTCTCAAGTCGTCGCTTCCACGCCATTGTCCCCAACGGCTTCGTGGCCGCACTGCCGCCACCAACTCCGACACCGGCGACGCCCGGGTCCTGGTCGTCCTCGAGCACAGCGGCCCGGAACTGCTTCACGGCCGAGCAGTACGGCCAGAAGGGGTGCAGGCCGGCATTCTGAAAACGAGGCGAGACAGGAGTGCGTTCTCCGTGGCGCATCAAAACTTGGACCAGCTGAAGCTCGAGGCCGGCTGGGTAGAGCTGCCGCAGCTCCTCGTCTGTGTACGGCTTGCGTGGTACAAGTGTCGTCATGGTGGGAAGGGGAGGAGGAGACGGAGGAAAATAGGAATTGAGGTTCGAGAAATAAGAATATTAGGGGTGCAGAAAGGGAAAGCCGAGAGGTAAGGTCAAGAATCAAAATGATGCAATTGACAACTTTCCAAGAAACAATGACTGACCAAATTCATTCCCCCCCTTCTGTAGTTGTTGCGGAGAGTCCTAAACAGGAAGGCGCGCTTGTTGGGCGCGGTTAGTCAGCGCCTGCCGCAAGCTCGTGGCCCTGGAATGACGCATTATTCGCTGTATTTCCCGGTCTCGTCGCCTGTCAGATCCGGTTTTAGGGGCAATTGCCGTATTCGACAGGCGGTCAATTGATCCCAGACGCCTGGAGTGCCGGTCACCAGTGGCTAGTCTTGCCGATTACCATCCGGACGGCCCCGCATACTGAGCCAGCCACAGCGTGTTGGGGCTCTGAATTTACAGCGGCCCCATTGGCTGTAACAATTTTTGCTGGTACGAAGAGAAGGCTCCACGTTAAACCGACAACCTCACAACCTCAAATCAAAGTCGAATGCGAAACCAACAATCGACAAGAAGCCCAAACACTGAACGACACCCTGCGACCACGAACTCCCGCCGACGACCGTCCATCCCGGGAGCCTATGAGGGAGTCGCGTGCAATCTGCCTGCTCTGCCGAGCGCGGCAGTCCGTCCAATTGGCGGCGCGCCGAGGAGCAGGTTTCGAAATCAGAAATCGAGGACGATGGCACACGACAGCAGCGGCTACTGGTTCAACGAGCTCAACCGGCACCTCAACGAGCGGCAACGAAGCTAGCGATGGTACGCAAAGCCACAGACCGGCCAGCGAGGACAATGGTGGCCTTTCGGGAACACGCAGACGACAGCAAGGATCGGCACTTTCTTCAACATCGACACACCGTTCGCCACGATCGAGAGTGATTAAACACCGGCCGACTGAAGATGCGGCTCTGGCCCTCTTCCGAGACATTGTCGAGAACCAAAAGTCGCATGAAGGAGGCCAGCTGAAGGGGAGGCCAAAAGAAAAACATGGAAAACAGGTGCACGACGAAGAGGACGGCGGCCTGAACGAACTGGCACAACAGCTCGACGAAGCACATCTTGAAGAGCTCCAACGAGAGCACCACGACCACCAGGAGCAGCCGAGCGTTGGACGGGACGCAACAGCAAGTGTCGAGCTGTACAACCAGCTGGTCAAGCTAACACAGCTCCGGACACAGCCAGAAACGACAACTGCCACACTGTTCCACCATTTCGAGACGAACATGTACCCTCTCATGACGGACGCAACCCGCGAGCTGCCCACAATCTTCCGCCAGACGGCACACCAGCTTATCCGCGAGGTGTCAAAGGCAAAGGTGGAAAATATCTACGCCGATGACCTGCCGAGCGTGGCCCAGATCACACAAATTCGCCGGCAATTCGATCTGCTCAATATGCCTGAGCCGTGGACGCCACTCATTATGGGACTGGCCACCGAGATTGTTCAACCTGCCAATCCGTCGAATGCCGACAAAATAACAGCCCTGGTGGAAGACCTCGTCGAGGCCTGGCGCATGTTTACTTTGCCCGATATTGTCGTTGCGGACAAGGAGACGCTCGAGGGCACGCCGGCCACCGAGTTTCGGGTTCCTATGCCCGATGCGGCCCGCGTGAACAGGTACGCAAGACGGGGGAGCATCCAGCTGGGCCTCTCGTTGCTGTTCCCTCGTTATGCGCCCGCCCAGCTGCGGAAATTGGCGCCGGCCGTTCTAGCCAGCTATGCGATCCTCGCCGATCCGGCCATTCGCACACCCGAGATTGACGAAAAGGCGCACGAGCTTACCGAGGCCGTTAAAAACATCCTGGCGTCCATCGTCATCAAGCGCCGCGTCGTTGCTGACATGTACGAAAGCCACCCAGTCCTGGGCACCTACGTCCTTGGCCGGTGGCCACTCGTGGGCGGATCGACTGGCGGCGAGCAACAGACCCAGAACCAGCGGGCGCCCATTGCCAAGAGCTCCCGAGATGGACGGCGGGCGACGCTCGAAAGCATCCATAAGCAGCTGGACCAGGCCCTTCGCGTGCGCAATATCCAGGCATGCGAGGCCGCTTGGGACCGCTTCTGGTCGGCCGTTTCTCTGCCAGATGTCGAGGGCCCTGAGCGGCTTCGTGGCAGTGGCGACACCCTGGACTACTTTATCATGGCCTTTACTACGCTGCGCATGTCTGACCGCGCCATTGCCGTTTGGAACCTCATGTCGATGGCCGGCATCAAGCCCACGCTGCGCACATGGACCGCCTTCATTGACGGCTTCAAGCGGTCCAACAACCCGGCCGGTATTCACAATATCTGGGAGCGGCTGATTGCTTCGGGAATTCAGGTCGACACGGCTGTCTGGACAGCGCGTATTTCAGGTCTGATCCAGTCAGGCGCGGCCGAAGAAGGAATCCAGGCGCTCGAGGAGATGCAGCGGCTATGGCTAGAGTCTGAGCGAGAGGGAAAGCTCGCTGCTGAAGTTGCTGCCGCATCAGGTTCCAGCTCGACCCCAGCCACCAACAAAAAGGAAGTCCAGCGACCCAAGGCGGTCAAACCGACCATTGAGCCCGTCAATGCAGCCATTGCCGGTATGCTGCGGCGTGGCGACTTGGTGGCCGCAAAGAGAGTCTTGGGCTGGGCTGGCCGCCACGGCATCGAGCCGGACGTCATCACATTTAACACCATCCTGCGGCCGCTAGTCCGCGACGGCGCCGTCGAGGAGGTGGCCGGTTTGCTAGAAATGATGCGCCAGCGCAACATCCGCCCTGACGAGGCCACCATTACGATTCTGCTCGACGACACGATTGGCGGCGGGGCCATGGCTGGCCGCAGTCCCAGCGAACAGGCCGAAATCGTGAAGCAGGTGCTTGCCGACGTTGAAGCTGCCGGCCTTGATGCAAACCAGCAAAACTACGCCAAGATCATCTACTTGCTGCTGCGGAACGAAGAACGAGCCCGCAACAATGCTGTCGGCCGTACTGACCGGACGGACCACGCAGAAGCGGCCGTCGCCGTCGTCTTCCAGCGCATGCGCCAGCGTGGCATTCCCATGTCGTCTCACATCTACACGATCCTCGCCGAGCACTACTTTATGCGCAACCCGCCGGACCTCGAAGCCGTCCGCTATCTGATTGAGAACGGCCAGCCGGGCGGTCTTTCCCTCTACGAAGCTAAAACCGCCAGCGAGAGTGAGGCAACAGAAGACGGGGCTACCACAACTTCGACTGCTTCAGCTGATGCCACTGATTCCACTGATGCCTCTGTTGAGTCTGGCTCGCAAGACTCTGCGGCACGTGCTTCGCGGCCTGCTCCTACGTTTGACCGCGTATTCTGGGAACGCATTGTGCGCGGCTTCTCCCAAGTCGGCGACACCGCCAGCGCTCAAAAGTACTTTGCCCACATTGCCGACTCGGTGTCCGTGACATCTTCGACGCTGGAAGATCTTCTGCGTGCACTGATCCGCAACAAGGAGTGGGAGGCGGCAGCACAGCTCGTGGCCAAGGTTCAGGCGCAAAAGATGCCCCAGGTGCAGACTATGGGCGGCAAGGCAACGCGGCTGACAGAGACACGTCAGTTCCGGCACCGCTTCTGGCATCTGGCTGCCGAATATGGCCTCTTGCATGATTAGGGGGTATTGGAAGGAAATGATCATGCCATGAAAGAGTGCTGCCTCACTGTATATACACCATATTCTGCATATTCATATAGAACATACAAACGGCTGCCTCGGCCTGTACAATACTAGAAACGAAAGTAAATGAAATAATAGAAAAATCCCAACCTATTCAAATGCCCACCATGACGCCGTTTCAAACCAAAATGCAAACCCATGCCGAAGCCCATCCAAGTACATATCCCATAACGATTCATACACATTATCCAAGCAAAAAAAACTCCGGTTCAACTCTTCAGCTCATATCCTCCACCGCGTCATGACTCATCCATCGTTTCATCCTGCGTGGTGTCCTCCGGTGCCCCTTTGCTGCCGTGGTTCTCCCTTAATATGTTGAGGATGTTTGTCAATGCCTCGGGCTCGACCGTCATGTTGCTGCCGCCATCGTTGTTCTGTGAGGCACTGCCAGCCTCGCCGCGCATCTCGCCGTTCCGGCCAAGATTGAGACCGCGCACCCGCTCGAGGTGTTTCCGTGTCGATCTTTCAATGTACTCGAGCCGCTCGCGCCGCCAGGACTTGCTGTCGCCTGCCCGCTCGCCGTTCCCACCACCAGACTCCTCCTCTTCGTCGTCCAGAGCCACTGCTGCCGCCAGCCCTGGTGCCTTTTGCCGCAATTCGCTCGAAAGCTGGCGCAAGGCTGGAAGTTGTGATAGTGCAAAAGCCGTAGTCGTTGTAAGGGGCTGTGCGGCGTCGCTTTCGGTCAACGGGCCGCGGTCGAGCAAAAAGGCGAGGGAAGCAGCTGACGATGCAGAATCGGGTGCTGCCAATGTTCGTAACCGCGCCAGCATTGCCTCGTTGCGCTGTGCCTCGACATCCAGCAAATGACCCAGCTTGAGTGACGCCTGCAGTCGGCGGTGAAGATGTGCAATCGACGCGTCGTCTTCGGCCTCGCCCTCGTCTGCCGTTGCCCCCTTTCCGGTCTTCGCCGCCTCCGCCGCCTCAAAGTCCAGCCCTTCGTAGTGTGCCAGCCGCATCCAGTCGCGGTCCTCGGGCCTCACGCACAGAATGTTGCGCATCGCGTAAATCTCAAACTTGTCGAAATTGCGGTCAATCGACGCGCACAGCAGCGTCTCCAGCTGGTGTGTGCCGTTCTCGACTTCATGGCGGTGGGCTTCGTCGGCGGCCGCCTCGAGCGCGTCCTGCGACAGCTTCTCCTCGCCGCGTCCTCGTTGGAACGAAGCTGGTTTGAAGCCGAGGCTTGCGGGTGGTTGGCGGAGCAGGGCCTGTTCGACGCTGTTCAGGGCGCGTTCGGCGAGGATATTGACACTGTTGATGATGTCGTCGAGCAGGCTCTGCAGATGTCAGCATGAGTGGCAGAAAGTCTTTGAGAAATTTCAAAACTTACGACTGGCGGATAGCCAAAATGCTCGGTGAGCAGCTCGGTGTCTGCAGTGGCTGACGAGGCCATGATTGTCGTGTGTGTGTGTTTTCCGGCAAGAACAGTCGTTCAATATTGCCAATTCATCCGCGTTCGTTGTTGTGGACGTCGTCGTGGCCGTTGTTGGTGGTTGACGTTGACGCTCTGTCTCGTGCAAAACTCCGTACTGTGTATTGACTCTGTGATCGTTCGCTGTAACGCGACGCGTCGTTGGCGCATTGTAGAGAGGGGAACCTGCCACTGCCAAAATTGTAGCGGGGGGTTTTGCGCTAGCCTGCCGCTGTCAATCGCTCGTCCCCTGTCCGCCCAAGATTAGTCATCCTTTCAGTAGTTCCGAATTGGGCGCATTTCTGGTGCCTACGTCACTGCCGTCCGCAAAGCGCAAAGCCACACGCAAGACTCAGCCTGGCTCTTTCCTCTTTCTTCTTCCTTGTTCAAGGAAAATGAACAAGAAAGATCCGGCACTAACATTGTAATCACGACAGCCTCAGTTGGGCTTAGGCGGCCAAATTACGGAAATCGAAAAAGCGAACAAAAAGAGAGCTTTTCGCCTGTCTCTCCCACCCACATCCCACTTCTCTTTCAATCTCAATTTCCACTCAGTCTCACATCGTCGCATCGGCACAGGCGCAGCACACATTGCGCACAGTAATCTCACAACTAGCCCACCATGTCGGGATTTTCCAATCTTATGAAAAACGGCTGGCATCCAGATAAAAACGACGGTTTCAAAAAACAAGTAGTGAGTCTAGCCAGCCAATGCGTTGATCTGGCGTTCCATTTCCATTGAGCAGCATCGACTAACAGGGCAGACCGGCATCTGGAAGAAGGACGACAGCGCATACGAGGCGCGCGCCAGCCACACCTCGCGGCCATTGTCGAGTCTCCGCGATCCGGCGTCTTTTGGACCTCCTCCACGACACGTCGCCCTTGGAGGCGAGCCCAGCGCCGGCGGGAGCAGTACTGCCGTCAGCACATACTCAGGCTCGCACGCGGGCTCTCACACCACCACCTCTAGCCACGCGCCACTAACGTCAGCCCGGCCGTCTCTCCCGTCTCGGTCACGAGCCACATCCTCAGCAGCCGAAGAAGAAGAGGAGCCGCGGGAACCGCAGCCTTATCGGATGGACACCACCGGCCTCAACACCTCACACCTGCCGCCGCCGCCCACGCGCAGAGACGGCACCGGCGTCAGCCGCAGTCCTGTTCCTCCTCCATCAGGCCCCACAAAGCGCCCGACAGCTATCCCGCCTGGCCTTCCTCCCCGCCTCCCTCCCCGGTCCACTCCTTCGCCGAATCCGCCCGCAGGTGCAAGTACAAGCACGGCCAGTGCACACCCGCCTCCACCGCCACGGCCAGCAGCAAATGCACGAGTATCCCCGGCTACCACTGGAAATGCTGGGCATGCTGGAAATACTGCAGGCGAATCATATATAAACCAGGATGCGGTAAACCGGCTTGGCCGTGCTGGCATATCTGTTCCCGGCCTTGGCATTGGTGGGGGGTCGGCTGGTGGCGGTGCTGCACATGGCGGACAAGCCCAGCAGCCGACAGCCTTGGCGGCAATCAACTCCCTGGCCGCTGCATCGTCCGCCTCGGTACAAGAGTCACAGCAAACAGTCAACCATGCACCACCAGCCTCACAATTCGGTGAATTGCAGGCGCGGTTTGCCAAGATGGGATCAGGCGGCAGTGGTGTTGGTGGAGCCGGTGCAAACCGCACACCATCTCGGTCGCCAGCTCGGCTTCCGGTCGAAAGCATCAATCGCTCGTCTGCTGCCGTATCCGGCTCATCAACACCTTCTCTGTCGGCTGGAGCGGCGGCAAATATAGCTGCGGGCAAAAAGAAGCCTCCGCCGCCGCCGCCAGCAAAGAAACCAGGGCTGGCTGCCGCAGCAGCAAAGGCACATACCACAGGAATGGATCACAGACCCAACGACGAAGACGATGATGGGCCGCCTCCTATTCCAATGGCAACACGTCCGCAGGGATGGTAAAGGGCGTTGTGTAGAGGAACCTGACTTCATACCACTAGGTATCTTTACATTGTATTTACATTGTATTTTATATTGCGTCTTTGTAGCATTCGGGGTAGTAGTTCACACTTCACAATGCACGGAGCATGGAGCATGGAGCGTCACAGGTAGTGTCCGGAAGTAAAGGAGCATTAAATTGCCAAGTTAAATTGCCGACTTTTGCTTCGTTTTCAAGGTAGAGGGACAGGTATATAATCCGCACGGACTGGACAGGCCCGTCGTTGCAGCTGCGATATATCGAGAGTTCAATCCAGGTGATTAAAATCACCGCCCAACTCTCACATCCTAGCCATGCCAACTAGCACACGCCCCAGCCCGGAGCCTCGTTCCGACAGATGCATGAAGAAGAACAAACAGGATTTACACCTTGATCGACTTCAGGCCGTGCTGCCAGACAGTGATGTAAGGCGTGGTGCCGTCCTCACGGTAGTTGAGGAGAACAACGCTATAAGACGTTAGTATGGAAGGAAGGTGAAAGAGGATGAAAACGACAAAGCAGCACAAAATCAAAACTCGACAATAGGTGTAGGGAGAAACGTACATGCCGTCGGGGTTCATCGACTCGCCGGTGTAGAACTCAAAGTCCTTGAAGTTGGGCAGGAGGGTCTCCTTGACGAACTTCTGGGCGCCAGCCTCAAAGGCCTTGATTTCCTGCTCGGGCTTCTTCAGCTCTTCGTCCATATATTTCCTGACGGCCTTGAGGTAGCCCTTCAGGTACGCCACGTAGCCCTTCTTGTCGAACGAAGTCTGCTGCAGGCGGAAAGAGTGGATGATGTTGTTGACGCGGACGGCCTCGTCCTCAACACCCTCCTCGGCCTCCTCGGCGGAAGCGTTGGCACCGGTGTCTGGGGAGAAGATGTTAGAGAACAGGGACCAGAAAAGAGACAGGGAGCAGCCCCATTGTTTCATCGGGGAGGCACCAGCTACATACCGACCTGGACGGCATCCTCAGTGATCATGGCGCAGTCGGCCTCGAAAACAATGCCGCCAACATCCTTGAGGTCGTACGAGTCCGAGATGATCTCGTCGCCGGTGATAATATCCTGGAGAAGGGAGAGGACATGTTAGCGAGGTTGCAATGACGGTTGGGTGTCGACATGGCAGAAAAGTCAACAAAGGCAGTGATAAGTGATTCTGCCCCCAAAGGGAGAATCGCCGGATTTGCCAAATCAACAAATCGCCAGATCGCTTATGTCCCGCCAAAAGGAGAGCAGGAAGCGGGGAAAGGCGTCAGATCGTCCTTACCTGGTAAATAAGCATCTTGACGGATGTGTGTGAGGATGGATGTGTGGTTGTTGGAGTGCAGGTATCGAGAGTGGTCTTCTGAGGATCGAAAGGGGGAAAGAAAAAAAATGGTCGGCTAACGAATATATTGGTTTTTTTTTCTCTCCTCCTCTCTTCCTCTCCTCATCTCTTGAAAAAAAGAGAGGGGCAAAAAAAATAAAGAAAAAAAATATCCAAACTACATTTTTGGCGGGGTAAGTCCCTCTGCATAGTAAATATATGCAAGAGGTACTTTTCATGAGCTATCAAACCGGTCTACGGAGTACATGCTTTCTGTAAGATACGGCATACATTCAACAGATATTACGCGCCTCCAGGACCAAAAAATACTTGAGACTCCTACACCAAAAGGCCCCACCAAATTTAGGTGGCAGAGAGTCTCAAGTATTATTTGGTGCTGGAGCGCGTGTCCTGTGTTCTCTTTTTTACGTTTCTGTTTTGGCTGCATTCGCTGTTTCTCTCCTAAATTGATACCAAATTGGTCGCCCGGGCGCCTCGACACAGTGGCCGTCACGATAGACCGGCACAATATATTTTTTTCCCATAGTATACTACACAACCTCACACGTGAAACGAAGCCGTAAAAATAAACATAGGTAAAAGTCGTGTCAAAATAACGGCCAAAATAAAATCGAACAAACAGACAATAGACCTAGATCGTAATTATGAAAGAATTTCAAATTCAATCCCATCGGGTCCCAGCGTTCTGTCTCAATAGCGCAACAACAGAGATCAGACTGAATTAGCAAGAGCCACTATTTCCGCGATGCCCCAGTAATTGCCGCACAGTGCCCAGACAGTCCTTCCGTCTGGTCTCTCCCTCTCGTCGCAAGTGGGTTGGTCCTCTAGAGTGGCCTTCTCTTGCTGTGAACAACCAGAGAGGGCACTAACCTGATAGCGGGCTTAGTGGCCTCGACTCTGGATCCAGACAGCCAATCACAGCCGCCCATTCACTCAGGGACTGTAAACGTGGACTGCGGCCTGAGGCAGATACACATCCTGCCGTGAAGGATCACATGTGTTCACGTGATATGTCATCCATAGGTCGGTCTCCTAAAGCCGATACTAAAATCGACCTACGCGCTCCCTCCGAGGCTGCAGGGATTTGGAATAGGAGGCTGACCCTGGTGTCAGACGCGTCAACGGATATGCGTCGCGAATGTAAAAGAGCAGAGCAGCAAGACAGGAGACGGAGGGATCGCAATCACAGCAATCACAGGCAACACTCGTTCCAATGGCCTGAGAACACCACAATGAACACCGAAAGGAATGGTGGCTTTGCTTTTGCAGCAGACAAATGGGCCGACGTGGCGCGTTGAGAAGACACAGCGGACCGGTCACCTCCGTAATCAGATGCGAGGAACGTATGCGCTTCTCACGCCCTCTCCAGAAACCGCAAAAAACTGGTGTCGGGGAACAGGGGCAAATCCATGAGGAACAGGAGACTTTTTGGCCTTTTTTTCACTAAATTTTCCTTGCTATATTTTCGCTGTCACAGGGGTCCTTCCCTCTCCTCTGGTAGCAAAAAAAAAAAAAAAAAACATGAGCTGGTGCTCGGGATCCGCGGAGCGGCCACGGGTGAAGCGAAATTGCCCCCTAAAAGGCCCAGCCGGCAGGTGCTGCTCCACCCCCAAAAGCCGCCAAAAACCCGCCAGAATTCGCCTGGAAACGGCCACAACGGCCAGGGCTACAGAACCCAACTTGGTTCCTACCCGACACCATCGTCTTACTTTTTGTCTTTAGGCCCTTCCATTTCCGCGCCCTGCCATTCCCGCTCATTTTGCCATTGGAATTTTTAACCTTCTTTTTTCTTCCCTCACTTCCTTCCCATTCAACTCTTTTGCATCTCTTGCCTCATCTGCTTCACTTTGTTTCCTCTTGCTTCTTCTGTCTTTTCCAATTCCTCGACATCTCGATCCCCACGTCACTCCTTTTCGCATCTGCCTCTGTGTGCAATCTCGGTCGACCGTCACCGGTCGTCTCTCGCACCCACCCACCCTCGCCACTCACGAGCCCAGAGTCGCACGACGAATCTTTAATTCCTTTAATTAACGGCCGACGCCCGCTCCACTGCCGAACGAGCCTCGTCTTCTTTCGTCTTTCCCCTGTCGTGCCTTTTCCTTCTTTTATCTAGTCATCTTCTCTCTCCTGCTTGTTTCCTCTATCACATTGACGCTCTTGCTTTCTTTCTTTTTTGTTGCTTTTCGATATACACACAAACTACTGTTGGCTGTACTTTATTTTGGTTGCAGCCTCCCTCGACTCGATCTCGACTTTCGACGCGTCTCTCCTTTTTTTCCGTCCCAACGTCGCCCCCTATTTTCGAGCCGTTCCGACGACACTCGTCTTCTTGACACACAGACTTTGCAACCTCTCTTCCCCTCTCTTCAACCGCATGGTCTCCGTCGACACCATGGCCAACGCCACCTTCTCGGGCGACTTGCCGCCGCTGCCGGCCTACACTCTCGAGCCGATGCCGCGTCTTCTCCCCTTCATGTCCGACTTTGTCCTCTCCCTTATCCTGCCGCACCTGTCCTACTGGATTGTTTCGGGCATCTTCCACGTCATCGACACCCTCGATCTCTTCCCCGCGTACCGTCTGCACACTCCCGAGGAGATCTCAGCGCGCAACCATGCGTCGCGCGGCGAGGTCGCCCGTGATGTCGTCATCGAACAGGTCATCCAGATGTTTACCACCGCCTTCTTGTCCTATACCGAGCCGATGCAGATGACGGGCATGGAAGATTACGATGTCGCCGTCTGGGCCCAGCGCATCCGCCTTGCCCAGCGCGCGCTGCCCACTGTGCTCAGCCTGGTCGGTCTTAACGCGGCCGCCCTCGCCAAGAGCATGTCTGCAACACACCCGCTGCTGGCTGGCGCTCTCGCTGGCGGCCAGTATCCCTTCCTGACCACCGAGCTGACCGGCAACGGCAGCAGCGCTGGCACAGCTACAGGCGCCGTCCCTGCTTTTGCTTCGTGGGAGATTATGCTGGCCAAGGCCATCTACTGGGGCGTCATCCCGATGTTCCAGTTCTGGTTTGGTGTTGTCTTCATGGATGCCTGGCAGTACTTCTGGCACCGTGCCATGCACGTCAACCGCTGGATGTACGTCCACTGGCACTCGCGCCACCACCGCCTGTACGTTCCGTACGCCTACGGTGCGCTCTACAATCACCCCGTCGAGGGCTTTGTCCTGGACACCGCCGGTGCTGGTCTGGCCTACAAGTTGTCGTTCATGACGCCGCGCATGGGCATGTACTTCTTTGTCTTCAGCACCATCAAGACCGTCGACGACCACTGCGGCTACGCCCTGCCTTGGGACCCGCTCCAGCGCATCACCAGCAACAACGCCGCCTACCACGACATCCACCACCAGAGCTGGGGCATCAAGACCAACTTCTCGCAGCCCTTCTTCACTTTCTGGGACCGCCTTCTGGGCACCATGTGGCAGGGTGACACTACTCTCAAGTACGCACGCGACCGCAACACTGCGGCCCGCAAGACTGCTGCTGCTGCCGCCGCCGCCAGCACCCCCGCAACACCCTCCAGCAAGCCTTCCACACCGGCGAGACTGGCGACGCCAACGATCGAAGAAGATTCTGAGTCTACAACGACGGGCAGTGAAAAGCCCACTATGACACGCAAGTCTGCTCGGACAGCAAAGAAGTCGCCCAAGCCCAAGGCCAAGACGGTCAAGGCTTAGGTTGATTCTGTCGAGTTCACTCAGTTTTAACGCAGCAAGGGAAGCCTTCTCATCTCTTCTCAGTCCTTTACTCTCATTCGCTCCCATTCGCTCTTCTTCTCTTTCCTTTTAATGCCTCTATAAACTCTTTTTAATCATCATTTTACACGCCATTCTTACATTCGCTTCACTTGTACCTATCTTCTTTCTCTTCTTCCCCTTCTTCTCGGCCGCTTGATGCCTACTCTTCCGCTATCAGCTCCTTTTCTTTTCAGGAATGATTTTGTATACGAAGGACGGGCATAAAAAGGCACGTCAAAGGCGCTGCTCGCCTGCTTCTTTTTCTTTCATCTTTTTTACTTTATTATTTCTTCATTTTTTGCTTTACATCCTGGGCATCGGGTAGGCGTTTTCTTCTTTTGTTTTTCTTTATATAATGCCGTCTACTTGTGGACTGGACGGCCATGGACCGTTTTGACTCTCCATAATACAAACTATTAATGCTTTATCTTTCTTTTCTGTTCTTTTCTTGTTTCTCTTATATCGGTTTAGGACCAGGTTACCTTCTTGTCCAGACTCACAAGTCTTACACCCTTCTTGCCTAGCCCAACCCGATTGTCTAGTAATGGACATGCCGGGTCTTCTTTTCTTTTTTGTACCTTCTATTTTTCTTCTTTGTAACTTGGAACGCACAAGAATGAGCACACGCGAGCAGACATAAATAAAGATGTCCACACAAAATCACAATCCTATTTCATGATGGAGTGAGGTTAAATGGCTTAACTTATAATTAGTTACAGGCATTTGTGAGATGCATCTTTCGACACAATAAATAGGCGTCACAAAGGGTTGTATATAAATTATCAAATGTGGTAGGAACAGTCCGACATCTGGTATTTAATATGTAAACGACTACCTGGCTTTTTTTTCTTCTCCTTTTTTCAGAAAAAAAAAAAAGAATGAAAAAGAAGAAGAAAAAAGAAAAGAAAAAAAAAATCGGTTTACCTTGATATTGAAGAATTTTCGCTCATGAAAAGGATGTGAAAATACAATCATCTGGACTAAAACGGCGAGGACAAAGTAAAAAAATAGTGAAGAATAAAACGACGAAGAAAAGAACAACAATAGGCAAGTTTCTTTGAAGATGAAATATGGGACAAAGTATCAACAGACTTTCGTCCGTATAGATCGGACGACGTTGTCTTCCCGTGCCGCCCGTTATTTAGGGACATATCTGTTTACGGACACTTATTCTCGAACAGCTTAATTTGGAGCCGTTCTGTGGATGAACTGAGCTGTTACAGTACGACGGGAACGCATATATATGTGCCCTTAATTTGCCTGCTCCAACCGCCTCAGTCGCACAAGGTACGGCGTACTACCACGATTGTACTGCCCACTCGACGCGGGTGGCTTTTTCGTACGATATAACGCGACGGGCTGTCAGATTTAAGGACACAGATTTGCAAATGTGGCGTGAGATGCAGTCGGACATTTCCTCACTTGACTTTCGACATTGGCTTTTCTGGCCGAGTATTCTGTCTGCGTCAAGTCTGGGGAAGTTTGTGGAGGCGACTCGCAGTACATCAGCCTCGCCGAAGCCGCATCCGTTGTTGTCATGGCAAACCGCTGTTGTTGACAGGGAACATGCATATCAATGATATCTTGGGCACAGCAGGTTAAAAAGAACTTTGTATCTTTGTTCTCCTGGTCACTGTGTCGTTTCTCCATGCGACTTCTGTCTCTTCCCGAAACAGGCTGCGCCTTTTGCACGGCTTGGTTCGTTCCTGCAGGCACAAAGTGCTTTAGCGTCGGCGGTTGGGTGCAGTGTGCTTTCCCCCTGGAGCTAGGGCTAAACTGAGCAAGTGTGTGTGTTTTCCAGCAGGAGCGACCGCTATGCCGAACGTGGTTCGAGGTTAACTGGGGTGGGAAAGGGGAAAGAACGACAGGCGGCGAACAATGAGGATAGGCACAGAAATGACGATATTGGAGGAAAGAGCAAAGCGAAAAACCGGCAAAGGAAGACACGAACGGAAGGCAGTGGAATGTGTAATGGGGTGCTCGGCAGAAGTGCCTGCCTCGCCTATGTTGCTGCCACATGAGGGTTGTCTCCTTTATTTTTGTCTGGAATGTAAAATCAACAAAACAGGACAAGATGACCGTTGTCACCACTTCACAACTCTTCAACCGTCAACAATGCACCGGCTTTCCCATTTCTGCCCGTTGTGCCAACACCCTTGTCCTCCCCTGGCCGGCATTGTCGTTACAGATGGCAGTCACCGACGGCCAATAGACTCAATCGCTGGGTCCATCGCCGTGATGCTACAGAACAACTGGCAGAACAAAGCAGAAAACGACAACAGCACATTGCAGACTGTTGAAGACTGATGCAGAGTTGCAAGTGTATTGTCGTCCGTGCGCATCAAGCTGACCTGCGCGCCAAGACCGGGAACCCCTGTCAGCCTGTTCCTCAGTGTTCCCTCTCATGACCCTGACTGGAGCTTTCACATCTCTGATCCCCCTTCCTGTGGCCGTCTCAAAAGGCTGATTGGCTGGTGAGTGTTATTCCTCGTTTCTGTTTTCCACTGCATTGTCTTTTGGTTTTTCTCCGCCTGTCCTTCAATGGAAACCTGTCTTACAATTCGTTAACCATCCAGTTTCAAAACATAGGAATTTCCTACAGAAAAAAAGGAGAAGAAGTGCCGGCAATGAAACAAGCCAAACAAGCCAAACGAGACCCATTTAGCACGTTCAACAAGAGGAAAAGGGGCAACGACCACGGCCGTAGGGTCCGTCGATATCATAGCTCCAAATAGCTCCTTGGAGCAGGCGAATACCTTCTTCCAAATATCGCCCAGCGGCTGAAGAATTGGGGAAGAGTTGGGAATAAAGTGGCTCAGTGGGTTCTCTGTCAGGGTGTCCGAGCGAGCTGAACGATCGGCGTGGAAAGAGAGGAAAAACTAGCGAAAAGAGACAAAAAGAGACTGCGACAAGGTGAATGGGAAAAGAAAAAACCGGGTCTTGTCCATCATGTTCCAGGGGCCATGTGGTCATCCCACACAAGATCTGTGGACGAGAGGAATGGCGGAACAATGGACAAAAGTACTGCAAATTGCTGGAGATGCAGTGATAGACCGCATGGTGTCTGTCCTTGGAGGGAGAGACAAGTGAAGGATCCCCGGCATCTTTGCACGTCAAATGCTAATTGCCAATGGGCGCCAGCGAACTTATTGAACAGCGAAGCATTTTTTATGCTGTGGTATCTCGTGTTATGTCGTGCTTTCGTTGTCTTCCGCGTTTTTCTTCTGTCCTCTTCTTTTCTCTCTCCTTTTCTGTCTTTTCTTGATTTTTCTCATCCCACAGATCCGAACTCCGGAAACATGCCGATGACAAAAAAGACGAGACGACCGTCTCTCAGCTAGGCGGTCTTTTGGTTCGTTGGGGTGACGAAAAGGAACTAATTAACGACAAGCTTCTTCTTGGTCTCGTCCAAGCCCATCCTTGTTCGTCCCAGTCGACTCGCTCTCCTTGTCCCTCCTCTGCCCCTGTCCGTCTCAACTCGACGATCTTGAAATCCCGCCTGGTTCCCATCTTTCTTTTCCCTCACAACTTCATCCTTTTTTTTCTTTCTTTTCTACCTCCTTTCGAACGTCTTTTTGGACAGTTCAACAGTCCTTCCGTTGTGTCGAGATACCACATCCTCTCTTTATTCTCTTACACGGCTGCACACCATTTTGGCGGTCCTCTCCACTCCCATACCTCCAACCTGGTTCTCCTGGCGCGTCCCTTACAACAGTACTCTTTCTCTAAGCGCCCGCAACATCAACCACTCTTTCTTGGCTGCACCACAGTTTCTCGTCTCATCCTATCGCAGACTCTCATCTCCCAGCATTGAGAGGACCAACACATATTTTCGTTCCTGAAACGAAACAAGCGAAGTGGCGGAGGAGAAGGTGGACAAAAAGACGCAAACCAACAAGCTCAGACCAGCACTCTATTGGCCAATTCGACGAAGCTTACATCCGGCCGAAACCATCACCACCGTACGAACCTCTGGACGGCCGACCATGGTCTCGGGAACCGCTTATACCTGCATCGAAACCCACACGATGCCGTGATCACCACCTCTGGTAGGCTTCGGTAGTAACAACGATCGTAACAACACTCTCGACTCTCTCTGGCTGCACCAACTTTTGCACCCTTTGTATACTCCTCATCCTACTCAATATTCACTGCGGTTCATCCCTCACCTCGCAATACCTGTCTCTGTTACCGCCGCCAACTATTACCTGCATCTATTGCTCGGCATCCGATTCGCCAGTACTTGAAAATTCTCACTATCCATTCTCCTGTCCCTGTATCAGCATTATCCCTTCGACAACGCAGACACACGAGCAAACGAGACAGCCGCGCCTGGCCTCGTCCTTTGAGGCCCAGAAAAATAGACGCCCCCCCTCCACTACCTGGGCCTCACGAACCCCTTTCATCTCTTCTTTTTTTGTCTCTTGATACTTTCCTTGCCATCTTCTTTTGTGTGTCGTCGCCATATTTTCTGTTCTACGTCGACCTATCGCCTCTTCCTCGCCTATTTCGCGGATCCTCGTTCGCATCGGCCACTTGCATCGAATCTCCACTTTGAGCGGAACAGGTCCCAAGCGCCTGGCGCTTAACTCGAGATTTCTGGCCGCAACCTCTGCAACCCACGAGAACGCAATCTTGGAAAAAGGAGGGAGAAACCAGGGACAACCGAGTCGACAAGTCGAAAATAGACAGAAACGATGGAGACTAGAGACGCCATGAAGCCCAAGTACGTGGAAGGCGTCTGCGGCTCAAAAGCATTCTTATATGCCATGGACCCGACCACGACACTCTTTACTTTTATGCTGTGAGTACTTCTTTCCTTTTTCTTTCTCAATATTCCCTTCCATTCATTCTTTCCTTTTGGTTTTATATCAACCTTCTTTCGTTTCCTTTTGAATTCCTTTTTCGTTGTTGTGTTTCTTTTTGTTTCTTTTATTTCCCTCTTTACTCTCAATATTGTTTTTCTCATCTCCATTCATTTACTTCGCATTCCCCTGGGTTCTTTCCGCAGTGCTGTCGTACTTTTGTTTATTTGATCTCATCTCCCTTTATTTTCATTCATTTATTTTCAGCTCGCGCTTGTCGCAGGCCCTTTCTTCCCTCCCACAGAGTACTTTCTTTTCTCTTCAGCCTTTCAGCCTCTTCAGCTTTCAGTTGCTTTTGCTCAATTGCTTCCAATTTCCCTTTTCGGATGGTATCGACGCATAATTCGCCTGCTAGCCGAATTGCCTATTTTCCTCTGCAGCCTCATCTCCCTCATTTTTACCAGCTCCGGTACTGGCTACTGCAGCTTTTATTTGGCCCTTCATTTCAGTCACCCACGAACACAAGCCTTTTCGTTTATTCTCATTTTTTTTTTCTTTCCTCTTTCAATTTTCGAGGTCTTTTCGGTAAATGCGTTGATCGCACTACCGTCGCCAATTGTATGTTTGTTGCCATATTCGTTTTGCTTTATTGCCTCGCCTCGTCTGTTCAATTCATTTGCCTTTTTCTTCTCTTTTTTCGCCGCCCTATTTCTGTCCCCATTTCCTCTCCCTTCCGTCCACATTTTGACACAGCAACAATCCCGTCGAGCCCCGTTCTCTGCGCAAAAAGCCCGTGCTTGCCAATCAGGAGACGATGGGCCAGGGAAGTCTGAGGCAAGACGTCTCTGCTGTTCTCCTGCTTCTCCCTGCTTCTCCCTGCTTTTCCACCCATGAAGTGTCACTTTCTGGAAATACGGCACTGTTCGCTCGTCCCGAAATAACTACAGGCAACCAGCAACGAACGACATTGGGCGGGCGGCACGACGACACGCCAAGTCAACGTGTTGACGTGTTCAGGGCGCGAATGAGAGAGAGAGAGAGCGACAGAGAGCCAAAGAGCTCTCCGGCGTCCCCGTCAGCCCTAAACATCCACTCTTACACCAATTGGCCAATTGCACCCATTGCACCTGATTGCACATGCAACCCCCAAATAACACCCCTGCATCTTTCCCCTGCCTCATCTTCCTTCTGGGTTGTGTCTCCCTGCAACGCCTGATAGGCCAATCGTCCAAGCTTTCGTCATTTTAAAAATAGGCTGCCGAAATAGATGAGCTCGATGCACACGCAGATGAGAGCAACGGATGGCTGCAGATTGAGAGATGACAACGGACGAGACGAGATGAGACTTGTGAGAATTGCACAGCACAAAGTCGGCGGGAAAAGTAAAGAACAAACGGCAAAGTGGCCCTTGTTTCATCCTCGGCCTTGCCTAAGCTCATTCCTTTGAACTTTGGTTGAGGCTTATGCCGTTTTCTCCCCCATGTCATCGTCGCCCTGCCCTATCTCATTGTCAACCTCTGACGAGTGATGGAGTGATGTGCCGTTCTCCATCAACACGGGCACCCCAAAAAGGGCAAAGTCTCGGGCGAGACCTCAGCGTCGGCGACGAGGTTGTGCTTCCTTTTGGGCCCTGGTTGCTCGTGGAGTTTGTTTGCTTCTTCAGCTTCTATCTGGGTTCTTCTTTGGGCTCTTTTGCGCTTCTTCCGCCGCTCATCATTTCCCCATTTGCGCGGACCACTTGCTGCACCAGTTCCTGCTGGTCCTCATCTCTCCCAGCTCGTCGTCATCCTCCTTCCTCGTGTTTCTCTTGACCTTCTTTTGCTTCTGCTGAGTTCTTTGCCCTTGTTTTGTTTTTGTCTGCTTCTCACCTCTGCTTTCTCATCATTCTCTTCACCCTTCCCGGACTTTCCGTTCTTCTCGCTTCTCGATTTTCGTCCGTCTTCATTCGAATAGAAATATGAAGTGCTGACCGTCGCTCCTCTTCAGACGAACTGATCCTTCCGTCAACACTGTCCGCCTTCTCGGGTCCTGGGACAACTTCAGCATGACTTACGCTATGGAACGTGACAGCCGTCGGGACCGTGGCCAATGGCGAGGCTGCCACACCTTTCAGAATATTATCTGCGACGGCGACGCCCCTGTCAACCATGTTCCCCGTTCTGGCGGGCTGAAAATGGGTCAGACCTATTATTACTATGTAAGTCTTAGTTCTCAGTCTTTCTTAGCCTTTCTTATTATTTCTTATTCCGCTTGTTATATCCACCCTTGTTGTTCCCTTGATCGTCGTCTTCTTCGTCTTCTCTTGTCCTTCTTTTCCCTCTGCCTTTTTATATTAGCCTTCCTTCCCCTTCTTTATTTTTTACTCTCTCATCCTCTCGATTTCTTCTATCCATTTCGTCTTCGACCCATCACCACCTGCCTTCAACGACTAACAAACATAATCAGTACGAGGTCGACGGCTCCATCGAAACACATGACCCGGCCGTGCCATCGACAGCAGCCTGCCCTTACCTGCCCGGCCAACGAGTTAACACGCTCTGGGTTCCAATCGAGCAATCCACTCGCCAGCGGAGCGCCTCTGTGAACTCTGTCCATCCCGGCAACTTCAAGACCATGGATCCTGCCGACAAGTTCGTGACACCACGGCCACCACCGGCCATCCCTTCCGTCGTGGGACCATCGCCACCCCCAGCAACCGCCATGGCTATTCCATACGAGCGGCGGCCACTGGAGTCGTCATGCAGCAACAAGCGCTCTCTGTCGCCTCTGCCTGCACCAAGACACCTTCTCCGCCACCAGCGCTCTGTCCGCTCGCTGTCTCCATCGCCGTCACTCTCTACATGGTCTCCACGGAGGCTTTTTGCTCGCCGCGCTAGCCCGAGCCGCGAGGTGAAGCTGGCCGACGAGCAAACCGAAGAGGACGACGGCGCTTTGCCGTCCTCCGTAAGCAGCGAGAACGAAACTTACCTTCACCGGCCAGTTCTTTCGTCAAGACTGGTCTCTTCTTCATCCGCATCCTCCATCTCCTCTATTTCCCGCATTCCTCGCAACCGCCAGGGTGGCCTGGCACCTGCTCCTGCTCCATACTACCCGTCGTCTGCTTCACAAGGCAGCCAGTCCCGGGATATTTCGCCCGAGTCGCTGCGGCGCTTCCTTGTCGATGATGTACCCCCCTCGCTCGAGAGCCTGGCGTCTGGCGACAATGCTAGCGTTGCCAGCCGCAGTGCATCTTCGACGGTGCCAGCTGTTGATGTGGACACAAACGTTGCGGGTCAGAACTCGTCCTTTTTCCTGCCCGAGACTGACGACGAGGACGAGGACGATCTGGACGGCTTGAACGCTGTCGACGACGACGAGCACAACTTTGCCACGTCGGCCACGTCCGAGACGGCGCCAATGACCATCCTGTCGCCGCCACCGCCTCCGGCTTCACGCAACATCACGCCGATCAAGGCGCAAGAGGGGGAGAAGGTGGATGTTGTCGAGGTGGAAGCCGATGGGACTCCTGTCGCCGAGCTTCCGCTTTCGCTCCCAGAGGCTCCCACCCGGGCACCGCCTGCCATCCCTGAGCCGGTGCCTGAGCCGATTGCAGTGCCTGCAGAGGCTGAGCCTGAGGTTGCCACCGAGACTGTCGAGTCTGTTGCGACTGTCGAGGAACCCACCACACTGGACTTCCCCAAGCTCAACATCAGCCTCGATCTCCCCCCTGTGCTGGCACCTCCCTCGCCCATGTCACTTTCGCCCATGTCCATGTCATCCATGTCGGGTGCTCTGTCCTTCCGGTCACAGGAGGACGACAACGATGCCTCCATGAGAGAGCCCGAGCCCGTTGCCGCCCTGTTCCTGCCTCCACCCAAGCACCCTTTTGAGGGCGAGAGCAGCAAGGCAGGCCCGGAGTCTCAGCAGCACCGTCACCACCGCCACCACCTCGTCGATGCCGCCTTGACCGGCAGCACGGCCACGCTTGTCCCCGGCAATGGCCTGATCGGCTCTGGCACCACCAGCGGCCTCGATGACCTGGTTGATGAGCTTGGCTGGATGGCCACTGCCATTCAGGGCTGAGTCTCCTCACCAGTCATTCTTTCCCCTTTTCTATTTTCTTTTCTTTTTTTCGCATTTCCTTTGTCATTTCCTCTGTCTTGGTATCTTTTGGGTTTCAAAATTTAGAAGCGTTGGGATTACACGGATTATATTTTCATTGGGTTAGCGACTTTCTTTTTTTTTTTTTTTTTTAACTTTTTTGGGATAGATGAGGACCCTTGGGATACGGCCTCACAAACGGTTTAAAATGGGTTTTATTTTTGTCTATTGGTTATTTACCTTACCATCTTACTTGGTGCATGTCGAATGAGACGTTGCAAACGATCTTTCATGGTCCAAAACAAGGCGTTTCGGCGCTTCTTCAATCAACTTACATGAGTCCTACTTTAGGCCATGGTAATCGCAATCTTTTTTTATGACGTCGTCCTGCACGTTACAGACAATCTGTGATCTTCGCCAAGCGCAATCGCCAATCTCTATTTTGTGGTCGGGAGAGTGCCACTAAGCCCTGTCGGGTGGCCTCGTATATTTCTTTCTGCATTAATTTTGGGCACAAAAAACACGTATATCGGAGGTAGACGTCTGTTCGAGTTTCCTAATCCGAGCCCGGAGCCGGTTTTTTGGTCCCGGCGGTCGTTGCGGTTGCGGTTGCGGCTTGGCGTATGACTTGGTGGCCGGGGTTTTCGCTTCTCACTGCACCTGACTGCCCGAAATATCGCCTGGAAGGGCTGAGTCCACAAGTAAGGTTTGTCGGTCTTCGGACGAAAATCCCACCGACTAAGAAGTCCGAGCCTGTGAATAAAAAGTGGAGCTTTTGCAAACACCGGACCTGGCAGGTATTGTACCATGTGCTGGCGATCACCGAAGACGGTGAGCACGAGCTTTTATGAAGGGGAGAAGAAGAAAAGTATAGGCAGAAACCTGACAAGCGGAGGTGTTGAAGAACTCGAATTTCTAATTCTGTCTCCTTTTTTTTGAGCAGATTTCCTGGTCGTGGGAACAATAAAAGGGAAGAGAGCGAAGGTTGGAATAGACAAACCAGCAAACCAGCAAACCTGACAAAGAAAACGACAAGGCTCTCATCTCATCTCATCTGTTAGTCGACCCAACTCGACTTGCCGGTGTCTCACCAAAGCCGTTCTTCTTTCAAACGCAGATGACAAGGACGAAGATCATATTCGACACGGAAGAAAAGAAGAAAGTGCAAAGAAGAGACAGCTTGCAATTGTCTTGCGCCTTGCCGCCCTTTTATTCCTTTCTGGCCTCATTGACATTCGTCCCTTTCATAAATCATTCCGCCAGACAGCCTGCATCAACATCCCCTCCCCCTCGGCATTCCTGGCGTGTCCGAACTCCTTTGGACTCCCAAATCTTACGCCGAGCTTCAACCGCCGTCGGCACTCGCACGCACTCACTTACTTACTTTACCCACTCGGGCAGGATGGACGCCGCATACGACTCGTCGTCCTCAGACGAAGACCTCAGGGAAGACTCCCCTGAACAGGAGCCCCAGCAGACGCAGACTCTGGAGCCTCTGGCCTGTGTCGCTTGCCGTGCGCGTAAGCTCAAGTGCGACCGCACCAAGCCCGCATGCAGTCGCTGCACCAAGGCCACTGATGGCACGGTTTGTATCTACCCGGAGTCGCGGCGCAAGCCCATGTTCAAGCGCCGCAACGTGAAGGACATTGAAGCCCGCTTAGGTAAGTAGACGCCACTTACTGTTCTAATCTGCAAAATCCCAGGCCCATCCTAACACACCCTCAGCTCAAGTGGAGGGCTTGTTGAAGGAGGCCCCCGGTCTTGATCGCAAGAGAGGCGCTTCAGATGATAGTGAGCCCAGCTCTAGTCGCGCTGTCCGCGATAGCAGTGGCCTCTTTTCTGTCATCACCGAGGCCGACAATGGCGAGGGCGGTGGTGATGGAGTGCCCGCTCTGGGTGCCCGTGTTGAAGAGGACACCCATTCCACGGAACTCATGGATCTCGGCATGTCAGAAGCGCCGCCTCCGTATGAGGTGATTGAAGCCCTGTGAGTAACACTTGCATCTTTGTGCGCCGATTTCCTGCCTTCAAAGACCGTCACTGACACGGCTGGTTAGGCACACGGCGTACTTCCAGAACCAGCACATGTTCATTCCCATTGTCCACAAGGCACGGTACCTCAAAGCATTCCACTCGGCCCCGCACTTGCGGCCGCCCATGGGTCTTCAGTATGCCATCTGGGCCATGTCCTCACAGGTGTACCGCAAGTACTCTGTCTTCCACGATGCCTTCTACCGCCGGGCACGGCAGTACCTCGAAAACGACGAGATGAGGGTGAGACTGGACCTGTCTGACGCCCAATAAAAATGTGCTTCTTATGCTGACAACAGTAAATAGGGCCACGGAGAACACTTTATCACCATTGGCCATGCACAAGCTTGGGCTCTGCTTGCTGCATACGAAGCACGTCGGTTGTTCTTCACTCGTGCGGCAATGAGCTGCTCGCGATGTGTTCGTCTGGTCGGCATGATGGGCCTCAACCGCCTCGACGACGACTCTGGAATTGACCGCATTGCCTCCACTCTGCAACCTCCAGCGGACTGGGTCGAGCTTGAAGAACGCCGTCGTGTCTACTGGGGCGCATTCTGTGTCGATAGTCATGCATCGATATCAACTGGCTGGCCATCACTGATCAACGCGGGCGATGTAAGTGTCCACTGCGTTTTTTTTTCGTCGGCCCGTTGATCCGTTTGCTCACACGTATTGTAGGCGACAACACACTTGCCCAGCTCTGAAGAAGCGTTTGCGCGAGGCACCCCGCAGCCTTCATCCACTCTTGACAACATCTTTACTGGCTCAACGTACTCGACGTTCTCCAGCGCAATCCTTGTGTGCCATATTTTCGGCTCCATCTTGCGTCATGTGCAGCCCAAGGCCGGCGATCGTCCACAAGACTTTGCTTATGGTGCCTTTTGGCAGCGTCATCGCAGCCTCGACACAAAAATATCGTCGGCCTTTGTATTCTTGCCGGAACGCTACCGGCTGCCAAATAACTTTCAAGACCCGGTGGCGGTTCATACGAACTTGAACTTGCATGCGGCTACCATCTGCCTGCACAATGCTGCCGTTGAACAGGCCGAGATCCATAAAATGCCCGAGACGTTGACCAAGGGCTTCTATGATCGCATGTACACGGCTGCGCAGGAAATCGTCAACATTATCGACAAGACGAGCCACATGGCTGCAAGTTATGTAAGTTGTCTCGAAACTTTCAAAGTGTTTTGGAAATAAGTAACTCACACATTTCGCCCTTGTTTAGAAGAGCCCTCTGGCTTCTCTGTCACTGTATTGTGCCACCTCTGTCTTTGTTTGGCAGGCGATGATGCATGAGAAGAACCAGACACAAGACACTGATGAGGCTGAGAACATTGCCGGCCACATCGAGTTCATCATGCGCTGCATGGATAACGGACGCAGCAACAGCGTCACACGGCTTCTGCTACACCAAGCAATCATGGACGTTGATCACAACGGGCTGGCGACGGCAAAGCACTTCTCCTGGTTCAAGCGGTATACTAACCGGGCGGTCGACACCGGCCACTACGTGCCCGTCTTGGCCCGCTCAGCTGTTTCTCGGCACTCGTGGAACCAGCCGCCCATGGCTGACCGGCTGCCGCTGATCAACACACTTAACACCAAGATCATGAAGACGCAGCAATGCTGCACCGCCACCACCACCAATATGTGCGACTCGTGCCGAAAGAAGATGGAGGCAGACAAGACAGTTGCCGGGATCAACAGCAACACCGGCAGCAACGGTAGCGGCGATTTGACAAAAAAGAGACGCCGCTTGCAGTCGCCAGAAGCGGCTGAAGCACAGGCGATGAACTCCTTCCACACGCACTATGGCGGAGCATTCGTTGTGCTTCCTCGCCGTGCTGCAACGGTTTCCCCTTCGCCATCTGAAGACTCGTTGGATGAAGTTGGCTCGAGCGTGAATGCTGGCCATGCGTCGTCGAGCAACGATGGAAGCGGCTCGCGGCCGTCTGTGTCGACACAGGGAGGCCTGTCTTCGACCGGCGTATCCTCTCTGCACGCCATTGACCCCCTTGGCGGCAACATAGCGATGCCGAAACCACAGCAGCCTTCCGCCAACGGCCTCTTCCCCTGTGTTTCGCTTCCTGATCTCTGGACAGGAACGCCTGCTTCGGTGGTCGGCAACGGCGGCCTTGGCAATTCTGGTGCGTTCACGAGCATGTCAAACACCAGCAATGGCCGGTCCATGCAACCTGGTGACAACCTTTCGATGGATTCTTCGTACCTATATCCGTCTTTGAACGCAGCAGTGACAACTGGCTTGGACGACGCCACGATCCAGGCTCTTGTGTCGGGCGAAACCGCTGGTCAACCCGAGGGTACTGATCCGTGGACGACATTGTTGGAGGCGGGCGACTTTGAGAACACAGACTGGAACACAATCGATCACCAGATTTGATGAAATTGACGAAATATAGGGGGTTAAGGAGACGACGCTCTACGATGCCATTTTGTCAGGGATTTTCTACGATTTGTTGTGATTGCTCCTGCCTGTACAAGCAGAGGGCTGCTAACGACAGGAAGGTGCGATCAAACAATAAGTAGTAGAGGCATTGGCGCGCACAAGGGAAGGAACGAACCGACCAAACGCAACTCTGTTAGATGAATTTTATAGATACCATTTATTGTTTTGCAAAAGTTCACGATTCTGCTTTGAATTATGTTTACGAAGGGGGTCTTCATGTTGTGGACTGGTTTTTCTCGTATTAGTCGCTGTGTCGAGCTCACTAACACGCGAGGACGCGTCAGCGACAAAGCGCGGCATTCGGGCGCACTAGTATTCACCTAACGGGGCATTCGGGGGCTCAGACGATCGTGCCTTCCGCGACTTCCGCTTCCGAATTTATGTCATTTAGAAGAACAGCAATCTTTTCCATCGAGTCAAACAAGCAACTTTTTGGACGAATTCTCCCGTGACACACAGCACAGATGTTTGGGTATGCGGCCCTGATCTGCTTGGCAGCAGTGTTGTTCTGGCTAGACCCGATTCTGCAGGTGGTGGCCCCTTCCGTGCTGGACGCACCTGTATTGCGCAAAACGCCAAAACCGCCTATCAATGAAGCACTTCTGGCGCTGGAGGGCGACTCTGCGTCTCCGTCGTCTCTAGTTTGCCCTGAGGACGCCTACAAGGTGCACATCTTTAGCAAGGCGCCGCTGGTGTTGTATGTCGAGGACTTTTTGTCACTCGACGAGCGGAAGCATCTCATTGAGATTAGGTGAGTGCATACAACATCGGCAGCATGAAAGAAAAACTCCACAGAAACAGAGCACGGCTAACCGACAGCACCCCCATCTATGAGGCGTCGACAGTGACGCACGACGGCGGCGGGACCGTGCAGCGCAACGCCACAGTACGGGACTCGGAGGTCGCCGTTGTGCCGAGAACTGACGTCGTGCGGTGCATCGAAGCACGGGCGCGACGGCTGCAGGGCTGGCGCGACGACCTGTGGATTGAGCGGCTGCGTGTGCAGCGGTACCAGGCACCGTCGGGACACTACAACTACCACTACGACTGGAGCCGATCGGGAGCGGCAACTGGAGGATGGGGCCGTGTTTCGAGCCTAATGATTTTTGTGGACGACGGGGCCCTCGACGACATAGCAGGAGGCCGCGAGGCAGCGCCTTTGCGTGGAGGAGGGACGGCGTTTCCACGGCTGACGCGGCGGAGCACCGATACTCGCTGGTGCAAGTTTATCGGATGCGAAAACGATGGTAACGGCAAAGACGACAACGACGTCGGTGCAGACGCCGACGACGCCGTCTATGCCAGCACAGACAACTCGACGGGCGTCGTGTTCCAGCCAGTGGTCGGCAACGCAGTGTTCTGGGAGAATTTCCGGCCCGACGGCACTGGCCGGGCGTACGAAGAGACATGGCACGCCGGTTTGCGTGTGCGGCAGGGCGTCAAGGTGGGACTGAACATTTGGAGCTGGGGACGGGTGGACTGAACCGTCAAGACTCAGCACGATATGACAGACGAGCAATCGAATATACATTGAAAGCTGCAGCCGAAAAGTCGACGTGGCGATACTCTTTCCCCTTCTTCTATTCCTTCGCCTCTTTCCTCTTTGCTTCTTTGCTTTCTTTTCTTGGCCTGATGCGTGGCAGTGTCCACGGAGCCAGTCTCTTACCTTGCCAGGCTCGCCTCTCTTGCTTCCATGTTGTTCACTCGACAGACAATCTGTGCCATGCCCATTTATGCTTCCATGTTTATTTTCCCCTTTGCCAAATCCCCTTCACCGCTCAGGTTACACATCCACGAGTTGTCCACGATTGTGGCTTGTGGCGGCTGTCTCGTGCCGCACCCTCCCACCCTCTTTCTTTGTCTTATGTTTGCTTCTCTTTTCTGCTTACGCTGTACAAGCACACTGCACGCTGTACTCCGTATGCAACCAAGATCGCAGCGACAGGGCCATGCAACGGACGGGGCGAGGCGAGATGGTATGTGTGGTGGGTGAGAACTGACGAGGGTACTGCTGCGAATCGGCAGTGAGGCCAGGGAGTACAAGGACAAGTACGAGTAGGGGAGGGGGGAGGAGGAGGCGAATGAGAGGAATCATATGGCAAACAACTTTTCGAACGTTTAACGACATGGTCCTTTTTTCAGCTTCGAGAACCAGTTTGCTGTGGTACAAGACCCGCAAAGCATCTGTTGGCATGCAGACGCCACAAAGGATGATACAACTACTTTGCCTTGGCACAGGATGGGAGTTGGAGAAGACGAGAAAAGCAGAGGAGAGAACAAAAAAAACAGAAAGGGGGCCTGTCCATACGACAGGGAGACAAGGAGCGGATGCAGTCCCTAGAGGCTGGCACGTTTTGGCCGTTGAACAATAATTCCTCAGCGGAACTGGCAGCATGTAATACCCGGATATGCTGGATCCCGGCATGCTGGTCTGCTGCTGAAAGAGTGAAGAAAGAAGGTGCCGAGAGAGCAAAGCTGAGGGTGTGCTGAGTCGTCGCTGCTGACAGGTCGCCGTTCACGATTCTCGACAAAATGCAAGGGCCAATAAGCTCCAATAATCTCCAAGAGGAAATCTGCTCGGCATATTAATCTCGACATTTTTTGACATCGCGACATCATGATGCACGAAAAAGGAGAACACGTCGCGTGGGACCTCAAATCGTCCGTTCAATAAACAAATGCAAACACAACCGCGGAACCGACGTCGCGTCCACCTGCCGGAACGAAATGACAATGATTCATGGCACTTTCATGAAGCACTGCTTTTCTGTTTCAAAAAGCACGAAAGGGAACAAAAGCACGAAAGCACGGAGCACTGCGTATTCGTACTCATATCATACTCCGTTCTTGTATATCCGAGCCGACATCGAATCCTTTCAAAGCGTTCCATTTGAGTCCATTTTGCCTGCCAGTTGCAACGGACAGGCCAGGGGTTGGTTTGCTGACAGCCGCTGACAAAAACGCGACCCCGGACGACTTATCGACGTTGACACTGGGAACCCTACCAATAACGCACAGATGGGATACGCCTTGTCCGGTTCTGTTGTCTGTTGTCTGTTTTCTACTCTCTCTTCTCTCTTCTCTTTTCTGTCTGCTGTCTGTGTGTTGTCTCCTGTCGTCTGTCATCTCGAAACAGCGTTGTATTCCATTCTGCAACGTGCCAATCCAGGCAAAGGATTCGCCGCCCCCATGCGGGCTGGCCTGGCAGTAAGGCCGAGTGGTCAATTGAATGGTCAATTGAATGGTCAATCGGGTGGTCAATCGGGTGGTCTGGCTTGTGGCACACACGGCACAACTGTGGCTCTATGGCCAGTTGAATGTCAGTTGAATGCAATTTGAATGGCCAGCCTCAATTCTGGGTTTCAGGGCCTCATTTGCATTTGCCTTGTCTTTCGTCCTTGGTTGTTTCGATGTTAACAGCAGACAGAAAGGCAGACCATCGCCCCACCCTTCCCCTTTTTCTCATCAGTCCCCATCGACGATTCTCCATCCACGATACAACGGTCAGTTCAGTCGACATACGACATGAATAGTGGAGGGGCTTCAGACGACATATGGGCAGAGAGGTGACGGGTGCCCGAATGGGTGGGGAACGGCGCGGAACCAGACCTTTGCAAAAGTCGGCACAGGGAGATGGCACAGCACAATGGAGACTGAAGAGCGGCAGAGAGAAACGGTAAGTCAAGAGGACGGCACGGCAGAAGGGAGATTGTCAGATTGTCAGATTTTCGGATTGTCAGATTGTCTGTTCTGAAAACCAGGCTGCCGGGATGTTGCTGAGCTGTCAGAGGGGAGAATGTTGGGAATGTTTGGTTCAGTTAATTGACCAGTCGTCAATTAATTTACACAGTATTCCGTACTCGGTTCTGGTTCTGTAATTTCTGGGTGTTCTTTTGTTCCATTGTTTCCTCGCCCCTTTCTTTTCTCCTTCTTCTCCTTCTTCTTCCCTTCCAGACGGTCGACTTCTCTTCCATGATCCTGCTTGTGCTCTCGTTTCAACTTCCATTGCTCTTTTGCCGCCCGTACGACATGCTTGCAGCATTTGTTCTTCCCCTTCTCCCTCCTCCCGTTCCTTCTTCCCTCTTCTTTCTTTTCCTTCCACATGTCCCTCTGCCGAAACATTGTTGACCGTATGCACTGCCTGCATGACATTGACCCCCGTGCCGGCTCTTTGCAGATATTAAAAATGCAACTGCTCTTTTTTTCTCCTTCTTGATGCAGTATGTTTGACTATGGCACCCAGTATTTCTTCCCTTTCACCCCTCATCCCCAAACAACCCCTGGTCCGTCAGCCACCAACGATGGCGATTTTCTGTCTGGACGAGGGGCGCAGAGCCAGTTGATGCCTCCAACACCCTTGTCAGTTTTGCTTTTTCTCCTTTGCACAGGACGTTTGTACACGGTACGATGGGTTCTTGCAGCAATTGTTCTTGTATTTTCTGGTGTGTGGGTATTCACATGTACTTTGTTCGTCGAAATGTGACTTTTTTTTATTTTAATTCTGTCTCTGCATCTGGTCGTATCGGCCATCTGCTTTTACCTGCACTCGCGCCTTGCATTGCATGAGACCTGCATGAGAAGGAGCGTGATGGATACTTATGTGTCGTGCTTCCAAGTATGGAGAAGACAGGAAGAAGTCAAATACAGACAGGATACATATATCAGGCACCAAAGCCTATCTGCGATGCAGGTATCTTATTAGGCACTCCTGCGGGGGAGAAAACAATCGAAGGGCAAGAAAACGCTGAAGTAACCTTCTTCTCAGATATTACCCTCAGTTATTGCACTTGTTTTCTTTTCATCACTGGCAGGTTTCAGTGTGTCCCACCCAACGTCGTACCTTGCTTTCTTTCTTCGTTTCCTTTTGCATTTTTTTTCTCTTTATTTCTGCATCTGCATCTCTGACAAGGATCCCCTTGCTTTAGCGAGTGCAAGTTGACGATGAAGAATCAAAAGCCACACAGAGCCATCACAGAAATAATACGATGCACATAGTACACAGTACTTGCAGAGAATGTCCATTTCGCATCGTCAATAGGCCAGCAGCCATTATGCAGGCTGCACGCGGATGCCACATATATCTGGCGGAGTATCATGCCGTTGGCACGACTTTGATGGATTTTACGCAGTATTCTGGCAGTTGCTCCACCGCTTCGAGTTGCATCGGTAAACAGTATTACATTGCAGCTGAGGTATCTTTATGTATCTTGCCATCTTACCATCTCGCCATCCGAGTAAAGTTTATGTGCACCTTAATGTCTTCTTCTATTCTTACTACTTATATGATTCGTGCCTTATGCTATAACATCTGATATGCTTTTTTATAGGCGGAATGCCTGTTTTGCTTCTTTCTTTTCATATTTCACATTATCGTACTTTGGCCTATGAAGACTTACACGTAAAGTCACACAGAAATATCCCGTGTGAGTGTATTCCAGTTCATCTTGTCATATCCCGTAAAACGCTGCGCTGTCTCGACCAGCCATGCAGGAGACCGTCTACAAGACGAGACATAGGACATGAAGACATGGAAATACATGAGACATGCCATGAGCGGCTATGAACAGAAGTCCAGATGTCTGGCAATTGTTTTTTTTTCTCGGTTAGAATTAGCACCTGCCAAACTGCCAACAAGTCCCAGGACCCAGAGAAAATTGCGGAAACTGCCTAGCCAGCAGGGACTTTGGCATTTTGACAGATGTCTTGTTTCGGGGGGCAATGAGACGGCCAAAAATACGAGATGCGGCTTTTTCAGGTACGAGATAAATACAATAAATGCCCTAAATGTTGAGAAGAGAGAATATATTGTAAATATGATCAGGTATTTTGACATATGTTAACCACATGGGTCTGCAAGTGCTGTGACGGTGACAATGGCTGGGTGGTGGTGAAAGTGGAGAAATCGGTACAAGTACAAGTGCCAAAAGGTGTCAAAATGGCAATGTAATTACTGTGTATTTTAAAAATCACAAGTAATTCCCAAATTCAGAGCAGCCTCGGACATCTTCGGTGGACTGTTGGGCATTTCGACATTTGAATGTCGTTTCTGCTTGCCATTCTTTTTCTATTTGACAAACAACTCACTGGAGCAGACATGATTCAAGTACAGGAATATAACGAATTTATGTCTCTTTTATTCTCTTAACTTTCTATTCTCACCACCGCCAGATGTGAACAAAATACGAGTCAAAGCTGCAATATACATGTAACACACCCATCTACTGTGTACGCTCCTTCTGTTCCTCTTTTGTCCATTGCTCGAGGCGGATGTGATCAAGAGATCAAAATAGCCTTTTCTAGGCGCACAATGAACATAACAGGCACAGCGGACGCAAAAGACACAAAAAAGAGGACCCAGTGCACGTAATTTGTGCCCGTGTTCTCAGGTCCTGTCACAGAAGAATGTACTGTCCAACTTTATTTTCTCTGACACAATGCTTACAGCAAGATGACAGATGCATGTGGTGTAGGTACAGAACACGAGATGCCCATGTTTTGCTGCGCTTGGGTGAGGATGTTGCTGCATTTGTTCACTTGGAGATACAGTCCGGGCTGAGACAGGAAGCATAAGGCAGAAAATATCATATAAAAATGAAGAGGGTTGGCCGCTTTGTACAAGGCCAATACCGTGTGTTTTGTGATTTGTGTTCTGTGCTTGTGTTTGTGTTTTTGTACTCGTTGACCCGTCACCGCTCTTTCAGGTGACAGAAGATGGAAAGTATGTACGAGTGAGAAAGAAGAAGAGAATAATTAAATAATAAGAAAATAAAAAATGGAGGCACCGCAGTCGAAACACAAATGTGGCTTATGCATCCTTTGGTCAAGTAGTAAATATTCAGATTTTGCCTGTGTCTCTCTTGTGTCTCTCTTGCCTCGACATGTTTGAAGACAACGCAGCAAACTCCATACCCATGTTATAATGTCATATACAAACACTTTCAGGCACATGGCATCCTTCACTTTTTATACCGACGTTGCCGTCAACATGTGCTCGGCTCCAGCTTCCTGGCCATGTGTTTGTGTGCTCTTTTTGTGTCATTACTTTTGTAAACTGCGACCGGAGACATGTGCTTTGTCAACCATGACATCTCTTGTGTCACAGAACACTCTCATTATTCTGAAAACGAGCAAGTGACAAAACGGTGTACAATACGGAGCATTATCCTAGCCACCCCATGTGCAATGTTGGACCTTGTTGAACGCAGTGCTTGTGATCTCGACTTCGACCACATTTGTACGAAGTAATCTTCCGTAGTATTTTCATATTTATCGTGGCCCTGTTTTCTGCAGTGACTGATCCTCGGCCTCGTGTTCATCTGTCATTCTGTGTTTTGTGTTTTGTGTTTTGTGTTCTGTACTCTGTTCTCTGTGCTTCCTTGGAAAATACTCGTACAAAATACGAATTGTTGCACGGTCAGTTCGTCAGATACACGATCTCGACCATCTGACGAGGTATCATTCTGTGATTTTGTGATTCTGTGCGAGTGTCGTATGTCGTACAGCCGTTTCGACTTCACCTGAGAGAACTGGAGAAATGACAGCTCCCAGACAAGGAGTTGTCTTCTTCTTCTGGTTTAGCTAATGGACGAGAGAGACTCGCTCGGCCGCTTGCTTGTTCGGTCCCGTAAACGACCTTGAAGTGCCCGGATGGATCCTGCTTGGTCCTTTTTTTCTGTCTTTCTAATCCTTCTTGAGTCGTTTCGTGGAGACATGGAGGCAATGATGCCTGTCAAGGCAAAAGGAAAAGAGGGAAAGGAGAAAAGAGTTCGAGCCCACGGCTCCATGAGAAGTTTTTTAATCCTTGTCCCTTGGGAGACTTGGAGACTTGTTTCCTCTGCCCCTGTATTTCCCCCTGTTTACTAGTACACTACTCGTTAGCTGCCTCTGAATGACAGGGCCCAGGCGAACTAGGCACGGGAATACAGCGGAGTCACTGGTGGGCGTGAGAGAAGAAACTGCTGAGGAAGGCACAAAAATAAATCCAAAATAAACACTGGCCATATCTGAATAAAGGCACGCTTGCTACAAAGAGGAAAGATGAAAAAAAAAAAAAAAAAAAAAGGGCAACGGTCTCGCCAAAATAAGGTCTGACATCAGGCGCCAGACCCAAAAACGCCCCATATGCAGAGCTAATGATGAAAAGGCGCAGCTGCGGCGGAAAAGCAATTTAAAAAAGAAGAGGAGAATTAGGAAGAAAAATAAAAATAATTAAATAAAAAGAAGACTCGACAGGTCAAAAGACAGGTCAAAAGACAGGTCAAAAGACAGGTCAAAAGACAGGTCAAAAGACAGGTCAAAAGACAGGTCAAAAGACAGGT
>WNYE01000135.1:54013-72364 GCA_021396245.1 Sporothrix humicola
GGTCAAAAGACACATGTCGAAACGGTCGAGACACGCTACGATGGATGATGGGCGATGGACAATGTACCCCAGACAGACTTGTCGTCGGCACATGGCAAACGAATGTGATGGAGTGAATGGTGTGGCTGCATCGTTTATTGGCGAAAAGGGGAAAAGGGGAATGCAGGAATGTGAGAGTCAAATAAGATCAAGTCCACTCAAATCGACTAAAATCAACCAAATCAAAAGACACCAGTGAAGACACCAGAGAAGACACCCAGGGAAGCATAATGCGCCCAATATAGGCAAACAAGCGACAGCTATTTGCTCACAGCTGCCATGCAGGATGTCCAGTTAGGAAAAGAAAGGGCCACTTGCGTTGCAGGTTATCAAATGTTTATCCACGATATGCTCGAGTCTTATTCAAATTTAAGTCCTGTCTAAAAAATATCCATACGAGTACGACACCCTGGGGGATTGTTACTTTTTTTCTTTGATGCCTTCTTTCTCTTGTCCTTCCGGTAATCCAGTCTGGAAGGCAACGACAACCTCGGATCCCGGAGTCGACGTAGCATTCTATCTGATGTTCTTCGTCTGTATTTTAGGCGAGCTTTAACGAGCCTCATTTATCTTCGCCTCATCGAGTACAAACGATTCATACACAGTACTAAGCTCGCGAGTTGAATCCTTCTCGGCCAGGCCCCAGGCACGCCCCTCCTGTTTGCGTTGTCCTCACGGCGAGCTTGCTCCTGGCCGACTTTCGGTCTAAATCCTTCACCTTGCACAGTACTGTCGTATTATTTCTTGAATTCTTCTGTCTTACGCCTTACTTGTGTGTCGAAATATTTATTTTATTCTCCGCAAAAGAAGTGGCTCTCACCTTACGATACCACTTCTCTTCTGGGTCTTCTTTTTCTTGCCCTTGTCCTGTTCGGAAGCTGCCGGGGTGAACTGACCTTGTCCTTGACCTTGACTCGAAACAAAAAAGGGAAAAGTAGCGGATACAACATTAGAACTCGTTCGCAGTTGGTTTGGGGCTTTTCGGACGATTCTCGTGCACTGGCCTGTTGATCGTCCGCGATCATCTCCGTTCGTTCTCCGTTCTCCATTGCGTTCTCCGTCATTTTAGGTGTTATTCTCCGTTTTGCGACATATCGTATGGAGTACAAACATAATACAAAGTACAAGTACATTGCAAATAGGAAATAGGAAATCTAGGTCACGACATCGCGAATCTTTGGGCTTCTCCTTCTTGGCTAGACTCGTCACTTTATCACACTTGCTTTCTTTTTCTTCCTTTCCTTCTCTTTTTTCCTGTCCGTTGTTCTTGAAGAGTCTTGAATGGCGCCGATCAACACGAGGGCAATCGACTTTCGTTTCGTTTTTCTCCTTGTGCAGCCACGGGCCTCCACTTTGCCTCCACCACACCTGTCAAAAAATGTGCTCGATGGGCGCCAGGCGCCTTTTGACTCCTGTTCTGGATTATGTGCAGCTTGTACCCCATCTGCGTCTGCAGGAGAAAAAAAAATAGAAATAGAAATAAGGCTTGGGCTGGGGCGGCCTAGGCTCACTACAGACAAGAGCGTCATGTCATCAAATAAGATGGCAACGGCTACAAGGTTGGAGTTTACTACATAGTACTCCGTACGGGATATGGAAACGGCCAATGCCACTTGCTGCTGAATTTATTGCCTATTTTATTCTTGGTTTGTTCGATTTTCTTTTGATTTCTTTTCCCCTGATTTTTATTTCTTATTTTTTTTTTTTTGCTTGCATTTATACTTGTACTTATACTTTCCCATTTTCAGCTACAGCCGTTTCATTTTATCTGACTGGCTCACGCCCTTTCTTCTCCAAATTCTCTTGGGGCCCTTTCTTTTGCATTGACAGCGGCAGCTAGGGTGGCCCTTGATGGTGGATGCCCCATCGTATCGTCAGGGGTGTGGATGCGGATTTTGGAGTTTTTGGTGTGGGCTTTTCTGGGAATGGTGGAGGTAAGGGCCCGCTCCATCTCGTTGGCGTGTTGTCAAGCAGGGCAGACGGGTCTTGGCCAGTGGTCTGGCCCTCTGTATTCAGAGTCTTTGACTCTTTAGTGTTGTGGCCTGCCAACATTTTGATCACCAGCGGCGCGCCTTTCACACTCTTCACTCACACTTGTTTCTAACATGCATAGAGACAGCCTGTGTAGGACAGGGGTTAAGTACTTCTACTTGTACTAGTGAGGCAAAAGAAACTTACTCCGTAAAGTAAACAGCTGGAAGACAGCTGGAACTAACGAAATCCTCTGATGTTCAAGTAAAAATCTGACAAAAATGGCCCGGTGCAGCCTCCAAAAGATACTCCACAGAAAATCTTCACCAATTTGCATCTTACACGCCCCTCCCCTAACTCACGCCCCTGGCTCTGTTCTAAAAACGTCGTAAAAAAGCCCGCCATTGTTTGAGAAAACGAGCACAGCAAAGCGTCTGATGATACTGAAAGGACCGTTGAAGAATTGAAGAAGAGATTAATTTGAGGTAAAGAAATGAGACAAACGATGGAAGAAAAGAAAGAAGAGATATATATGGAGAACCAATTGAGTGGATATGATTAATGATACCAAATAAATTTATGAAGATACGAACTGTCGTCTGCTAAACGGCCGACTTTTTTATTGAGTTAGCAAACAGGAGGAACAGCTCAAAACGGGCGAGAAATACAACCACACGGCCCATATCTTATCATAGCAACGATACATACAAATGCTCCGTATGTCGTGCGTCTATCATGAAAGTAATGACCGAGCTCAGAAGGGGACAAGTTTATATTTAGTAATTTGAAAAAGACGCCTCGTTGTTTTGTGTACTTATATTCTTATTGTCGTATTGAGCAAACAACCGTCCAAACATTGCACAATATCCGTGCACAAATGGTTCGTCGCCTTTCCTAGACACGGACATGAATAAAATCAAAAGTTGCTCACATAAATTTATTCTTTCCCTGCCGCTGAGAAAAATCCGTTCCCGGCGCAAGTCCACGTATATCGCACCCATGCCATGCGTTGTCGTCATCGTGTATCAGAACTCCGTCGAAAAGACGAATACAAAATACATTGACAACTACTCGACTATGAATAAGATAAACGGAGTGGGCAGGGACCAGCAACTCCAAAACAAAAGCCAGAAAGTCAGGTGTTTCTTAGGAAAACAATCCCGACAGTGGAAAAACAAGCAACAGACGATGCCCGACGAAAGCAGTGAAAAAGAAACAAATGGATAAAGGACAGCTAACAAGTCGAAGAGTGACAATGAACAGCAGACAACAGACGATAGTCGACCTTGAAGAGAGGAGACGTTGACATGGGTGGTGTCAAAAAAAAATCCCCGATGCAGGCAAAAGAAGGAGCGGGCAGGGGTCATTTGAGGTTGCGTGGGCGGCTCGCAGGGGGGTGATTTCCAGGTCGTCGTCCAGTTGCACTGAGTTCAGTCTTCTCTTCCTCCCCCAGCCCCTGGTCTGTCTGTGTGTCAACGTGTGGCCCTGCACTTGTTTCGAAACAAGTTTTCCCTGTCTCTTTCATGAGAGGCGTGGTCGGTTTTTTTTTTTTACTCTGAAAAAAAGAGTGTCCCTTTCCCTACGACATACTTTCGTTCTGACTTATTTCTTTTCGAGGTTGTTTTCGTCCTTCGTTCGTCCAGTGGTCCTAGCCCTGTCTTCGGTCCTTCTCCCCTGCCAAAAGTTTGACAAGAGGCCTTTTGGACCTTTTGCACTCTCCCTAGACTCTGGCTCTGCGCGGCAGGATGAGGCGGAGCTGTGTTCTGTAACAGAGCGTCAAATCCACCCTTGTCCACTGTCACTCCTCCGGGCCCCTCCGTCGATTCGTGCCCAGTTGCCAGTGGGTCTCACTACACCACTTCGTTTTCCCTTTTCGGGCTTGTCAATGTTATTCGTTGTGTTGTCAGTTAGTCACTATTGGCGTCTTGTTTGTCACTAGTATCACTGTTGCCCTTCGGTGCTGTTCAAAGATATTATATATTTTTATTTTATTTTGGGGCTTTTGAAGTGTGTTGTATTGCGCGGAAAGGTGGTATATCATAACCGGGTATAGAAGGCGGATAACAGCAATAATAATAATAACAAACAATCAAGGAAACTCGTTCCAGCGTTCCAAGGCACTGCCTTGTACTAGCATAATTTTGTGAGTGCCTCAGCGATGCATTTAGTAGCCGTAATCGCTATGGGGACTCGCGTGGTGGTGCCGGTCCATGTGGTTGCGGTCGTTGGAGTTGTTCATCGACGACGGCCGTGGCTCCAGCTGCCGATCGTATGAAGAAGAGTAATGGCGTTCGGGCGATTCGAACATACGCTCGCCGGAAGGCATGTTGTACCCCCTACGGCGCCCGCCTCCTGGGCTCATGCTGCGGCTGTCGTTCATGTTGCCGCTCATACCGCTGCTACCGTCCTGGCCATTCGACATGGCATCAGTAGCACGAGCATCGTTGAGCAGCCCTGGCAGTTGGCGGCGGCGTGCATTGATAAACCAATTGCTGATTTGATCTGCGAGGAAAAAAAGAAGACATAGGTTAGCCAACCGTTGATGGCTCATGCCCAATCGCAAAAACCAAACAAGATAGTTAGAAGCATAGACATGGATATCAAAACTTACTCATTTGCAGACCCGTCTTCTGTATGAGCTCCTGCTTCTCATCTTCAGACGGATAGGGGTGGTTCAGGTGGGTAAGAAACCAAGCCCGCAACTTCTCAGTGGTCTCCTTTGGCAGGTTCCCGCGTCTCTTGCGGGTCTTGTTGTCCAAGCGGTCGCCGAGACGGCCGTTGTTGGCACTGCCCGGCATGGTAATGCCGCGTCCACGGAACTCGTTGTTGTTACCATAGCAATCCTGCTGATGGTGGTGACGGGGGTAAGAGGACGAGGATCTAGACGGGTGGCGGTTGTCGTAAGGCATTCCCGCACCTGAAGAGGCTCCTGACGGTGGGAAAGCAGCCCGGTCGAAGCCGTGGATAGAGCCTCCGGAGAGGGACTGTGTGCGCGTAGGGTGCTGCTGATACGGACCAGAGCCGCCACTGAACGAGTGCGAATGCTGGGAGTGCTGCGTATGCTGTTGGTGGTGATGGTGGTGCGGGTGGTCGGTGTCCATCATATGGGGAGGGCCAGCAAACGAAGGACGGTCGGAGCCTGCGTAGTGAGCAGCCGAGTCTGTGTAGCGCCGGGATGTCGACCACGCCTCGCCGTCGGCCATGTTGCTGTAGGCGGGAGAGGACTGCGGTGATGATCCGATAGAGCCAGTTACTCCTCCCTCGGCCATACCAGAGTGCTCGGCGCGGTGGTGGTCGTTGATGTACGGGATGCTGCTGCTGTAGCCTCTGGGGATCTGGCTGTAGCGCTCCTCACGCTCACGCTCGGCGTTGCCATAGGTAAAGGGCATGCGCATCTCCCGCTCGTTGTCGTTGGACAGCACATAGGTGTTGTCGCGAGCACTGGCAAGAGTTTCGTTTGCGGTGTAGGGCGAGTGGGACATCCGCGGAGCAGACGGCACCGAGGGTGCTCTGGACGAGGCCGCAGTGCTGTCAGACGGTCCCGAGTAGTAGAAGCTGAGTGCCTCACGGATAGGGGGTAGAGAGAGGGATGATGAGGGAGCGTCCTGGGATCGCGGTGCCGGGAGGCCCTGCGAGTGTGGTGGGAGTTGATTGCTGGGGCCACGCATGGCGAGTGTGCTGCTCGGCCCAAAGGCCGAGCGTGTTGCTGGGTGGTCTCTCATGACTTCGGCGACGGTCATGTCGTGAGTGTGTGTCGTGGAAGATCAGCTTGGCTTAATATTAAGATGCTGTGTTGGATGTTATGCTTTTTGAGGATGTTTGCTATCGGAGGATGCTACTCCATATGTCTGTGGCGAGGCGAATGGGAGAACTGGGCAGCAAGACAGTGACGAGGTCAGAGAGAATGGTGATTCCTATGATGTGTAGTGATGTGTGGTGATGTGTGGTGAGCAAGTAATTAAAAGGCGGCAAATATGGTCGAGTGTCCAGCACGTCGTTGTTGGGATATTTGGCGCCGAGGATGCGGGTATTTTAATACAGTTGGTTGCAAGGAAGAGAAGGAGAGAAAGAGAAGAGGAAAGAGAAAGTAAGAAGATGATGAGGAAGATGGACGGGAAGGGTCAAACTATTTTATGCCAAAGATGTGACCAAGGATGTGACCAAACTGTCTTTGTAGTAATGGTATGAGAATATGTCAAGACAGGAGAAAAGAAAGAAAAATAATGTCAAGAGGTCCTCCAAGGCTGGGCCGGAAGAAACAAACAAGAAGAAAAAGGGAAACAATATCCCTTTATACAGAAAGGAGGGAAGCCAACAAAAAAGAACCACAAGAGCTAGAAGAAACAGGCCCAGGAGCAAGGCCAGAGGAATGAAAAGGGTGAGACCGGGGGCGTGGCAGGTTGGCAGACTGTACTTGAGTAGTGAGTAGTGTGGGTTGGCATGGGTCAGACAAGGTGCCAGGATGCGCCGGGAGTTGGGTCGAGGTGGAGGAGTAATGGTGGTGGAGGTCGTGGTGGTGTTGGTGAAGAAAAGAAGAAAACTGTCGAGGCATATTACAAGTGCGTAGTAAGTTAGGGGCTTTTACTGACTTGCGCCCAGAGCTGTCCGGGAGGGCAGGAACGTAAACTCGTCTGCACGTCAAATGATACTTCCAGTCCTCAGTCGAAGGTACACGGATGGCTGGAAAGGGAAGGAGCGGTGCTGGCAGAGGAAGGAGCTACTGTGTACTGTGTGTAAGATACAAGGCCTAGCCTATGGCGTACAGGGCAGCAGGGGAAAGAAGTGGCGTGCGAGGTGACTGGCGTCGATTTTCGAGAAGGAAGCTACGATGGGGGTGGCGGATAGCCCTGAGAGGCCCAAGGGGCAGCAAAATGAGAAGTATTACTCCAACGGCAGGTACGAGGGCAGGAAGTATCTCAGGTATCCAGGTATCTTCTTTGCGCAACGGGCAAGAGCGACCGAGACCTCTGGCCCCAAAACAGAGCCACAAGGAAATACTCCGTACAGGTACTCCGTCCACCACACTAGGAAGGAGCACTAGAAGAAAGGTTAATCAACGGACGGCGTGTCGTGTGGATAGCCCTTTTCGTGCTCTTTCCTCTTCTGTCGCAGCTCTGGTCAGATCCCTCTAAATTGGTGGGGGAGTCACCGATCGCCCTGTGAATCGGCCTGTTGGGCAATCACGCGGGAAAGAACTCGCCCAGAAGCAACGTCTGTCCGGCTTTTGCGTGCACCACCCCTTCGTCTCCATTCCTCTCCCTTTTCTTGTTCCTCTTGTTTGGTTTTGCCGTCCATGCGCATTTTCTGCCTCTGTTTTTCGTCTTTTCTATACCTTAGGCTCTTTCTTTTCGGGCCCTTTCCTATTTTTACTCTTCTTGGGCTCTTTTTTCCTGCTCTTTTCGACTCGTCCTATGGCCTTGTCCTTGTGTCGTCGCCCTTTTCTCCTTTCTCATTCTTTGTTTTTCTATTCTTGTTCCTTTTTTCCCCTCGAGGATCCCCTTCCAACTGAAGTTGCCTTTCGTCGGCTTCCTCTTCCCAGCCTAGGGGCTGCCCATGGCAGACTGGGACTTGGGACTAATTGCAAGGGCTAGACGTGCGGACTTGGCGGGCAGTCAACCCCAAGCTCGACCAAGGCAATTGGCGGACAACCCGAGTACTAGAACGGAGAAAACAGTCAACGGGCCAAGATGCTCTGCAGTCTTACAACACAAGTGTTGATGTCGTACCTGTAGCGTGCTGGTCCTGGGGAATCCAGACACGCTAGCTCCCAAGACACTAAGAGCCCCAAGACACCACACGCAGGGCACGGACATGGGGCGACAGAAACAGAAACAACGGGTTGTAACGTGGATTTGCTGATCGACCAAGATGTAATTGGATTTGATATGCCAGGAGGAGCGCCTACGATCGACTCCGCTTGCGATTGCCAGGAGGAACAACGATTTGCAAAGATTTGCAAAGACGACGAAGGTGGAAACGAAGAGGAGAAGAGGAGGAAAAAAGAGCACGAAAAGAGCACAAAAAGAGAGAGAGAGAGAGAGAGAGAGAGAGAGAGAGAGAGCAGCCGGATGCGACGACAAGGCAAGAATCAAGGGGAAACAAACACAACTGCTGAGAATCGGCTTTTGAGAACATAAAGAAACAGATCCGGCAAGAAGGGGAAGACCAGGGGGTGCAACTGGGCGCCAAACTTGGAACTACAAAAAAAAAAAGACGTTGAAGAGACGCTGCAGGAACGCCTCAAATTCGAAGGATAAAAACAAAACCATAAAAAAAGACAGAAAAGACAGAAAACAACACCGGGGAACATGGGTGACTCCAAAGAACACGAACGCTGGCGGCAACATGTGGCCGGAGCACAAAAGGATGCAGGCCATGCAGAAGCCGAAACAGTGGCAGAGTCAAGAGACCAGGAAGACAGGACTACAGGATAGCACGAAAGAAACCGGAAGGAGAAGAAGACGACGAACAAGAAGAAGAAGAAGAAGAAGCAAAAGCAGGAATAGGAAGGCAGAAAGGAGGGAGCGACTATCGACGAAGGAGGTGGCGGAGATATGCTGAAAAAGAAACTACCGGGCTGCCAACTACGGCAAAGGGTGTGAGTAGTCAGGTTTGTGCGTCGTAGGGGTGTGTGAAGGGTGCAATGCGTGAAATGTGTGAAGTGTGTGAAATGAGAAATGAAAAGGGATACGAGAACTACCAAAAAAGAAACAAAGAAAGAAAAGAGAGGATCGGGACTGGACAGAGGCAACAACACGCAAAAAAGTCCCTCTGCGGCCCACATAGGATACTCATGCACGAAATAAACAAGCAAGAACAAGGTCCAAATATGAAAGCCAAAGGACACTATTGTGCATCATGCCATGGCTGTTGTTTCTTTTTTCCGTCGTAAAATGAGTGGCACAAAATGACAGCAGAGGCAGGGCAAGTGAAGAAGGAAAAGGGCGGATGCAAGAGACAATGGTTCTTGAGCGTCTTCAGAGACATACTCAAAGACATTTTCAAAGACATACTTAGAGACAAACTCAGATACACACCCGCCACAGCGTCTCGTGGTTTCAGTGACGCCGCTCCCTTTCTTGTTTCCCTTGATCTTTTCTTTTGGTTTGTTTTATGTATTTTTTTGCCTCGCACTCACCCCAGCTCCGTTGTGCTTCTGGGGCATGGATTCCCCTTCATCGGCCGGGACGATGGTGATCAGAGATGCGAATTTTCCGATGGGGTTTGGGTTTTCTTGGGTTTCAGAGCCTTCTGTTGATGTTCTTTTCTGTCGGCGTCCCCTTGTTTGTCAAACCAGCCATCACCACCAGCCACCTCCATGAAGTGCGCCGAACATGCCGTTGTCTGTCACGACTCCTGGAAGGCAAGGTCCAGGATCAATTCCAGAAAGATACAGAACCAGGTCCAGGATTATCCAGGACTGGGTTGAGCTGAGTCTTGGTAAAGAGGGAGGAACATCTGGAATATCTTAGGGGATGGTGAACCTTGACATGCTATTTGTTATTTGTTTGCGTAGACAGGAAATAAAAAACCAAGAATTAAAGAGGAAATTCGCCGCCGCAGCCACATCACGATCATCACCATCGTTTCATTCAACTGGCACAGGCCATCAAGGAGGAGCCAGGGGCTGGACTAAAAAAGAGGCGGATATAAGCACTCACGGCTCACGGCTCAAGACTCACGTCTGTTGTTTGTTGGTGAGAAGCACGGCCTCATCTGGCCAAGAAAAAACCGTGTGCAGTATATACACAGTATGTGCATTGTATCAAGCCAGTCGTGGCTCCTAAATGCAATGAGAGAATAGGGGCTTGCTTCTTACCATTGAAAGTGATAGACATGCATCTAGCACCGATATCTCACAAGTATCGTATCTTACAAGCACAGCGACTGCTTTGCATACGGCCCCTGTCCCTGCTAGGCTGTTCGATGTGCCCTTGTTCGTATTTCTTTGAGCAAAAATACGTTGGCGGGTGGGAGAAATAAGATGCAAGTACGAAGTATTAGTGGTTGATGTCAAAGAAATACATACAGAATAGCATATATATGTGAGCGGATATAGCCACCAGCTAAGCTGACTTGCATGTTGCATCTGTCGTTGTCAAGGACAAAGACAGCTGCCTAGCCTTAAATCCACACTGAGCAATAATGCCGCGTAGAATAAAGGACGAGAGCGAGGATGAGAGCTGCGAACTGGATAAATACAGAATAGAATAGAGCGTGGTGCTGGAGTTACATTTGGTTGTCGTCTGTGGGTGCATCGTCGGTCCTGCACTCCGTGCGTCGTGGAGGGATTTTCTGTCGTTGCTGCAGCATGTTTATTGTGATATGGCATGAGTATGTTTTGTTTTTGGGCTTCTTTCTAAGCTTGTTCCTAACGCCTTTTTGGTGACTCTGAAATGTGTAGTATTCTCGGGCTCGTATCTTTGCTTTTTCACACGGTGTTCCTTCCTTTTACTTACTTCTTTCCCCTTCATTTCGGCCTTTCCTCCCTTTCCTTAGGAGTGCATGCCACCATTAGCAGCTGAAATAAGCTTGGACTGTGCTCGTCCTCGTCTTCGGGCGACTGGAAGGATGCCTTGAGCCGTCAAGATGGGGTCAAAGTTCGTGCTGAAGAATAAACGGGCAGAATAGAGACAAGAGAAATAGAGAAAAGGGCTGAGATGAGGTCTGAGTAACGGTCCGGGAGGAGCCCAGATGCGGATGTCGAGCGGTGCGGTCCAGATGCCCTCAGACCGACGACAGAAACAAGACGAAGGAGGCCCGTCGATATGCACCAAAACGAGGCACATACATTGGACGTGCAGAGCATGAAACGAGGCTACTGGCACATTCCTGTTGTCTTTTTCCAGAGAAGGGCCCTTTCAAAAATAAACACCCGTCGTGCGTCGATCGAGTCTTGGAAACAGGCTAGATATGCAGACAGTGAGAAACGGGAAGGAGCAGAACATGGGCACACTCGAGCCTCTGTAATTTTATCGCTCGCGCATTGAAGAAAAATAAATACACACAAAAAAAAAGGAAAGCAAGACTAGTGTGCTTGCTTTTTTGGGCAGACAGGTGCATGTAGCTCACAGGGCAGGCGCTAGCGGCGTAAAATGTCAGATCAAGGAAAGAGTTACCGAAGTCAGAAACATGATGGCATTGGCACTTGTCGTTGGAGATGTCAAAAAAAAAAAAAAAAATACTAGGAGTGGGAAGGTGCGGATGTGAGACTTTAGGGGGGTGTGCGCTAAAAATGCCCCAGAAATGTGTGTGGTGTCGTAGTGTGCTATTCGTGGCTCAACCCAAGAATGCGCCAAAAAGGCACTTCGAGTGCACTTGCCTTTTTGGCACAGCCAGGGCCAGGACATGTGTATCTTTCATCGTTGCTTTCGTACCTGGCAGGTACGATGGGCGAGACAGGAAGGCACGCCAATTCAGGAGAAACAAAGCAGAAAAAGGGCAGACGAGCAGAAAAAAAGCGCAGTCAAGAGGAGACTAGAAACAAATCACCAACAAAAGAACAAAAGAACCTCGAAAACATCCTATCCTGCTCACGCCCCAAAAAACATACCTCGGCTTGAACCTCGACCTCCAAGACAATCACTCCGTGAAGAGATCTACTGCTTGTGCTTGATAGTCGAAACAATGCCCGACACCCACTCCCCCACTACGGCGTACTTTGTACACTCTACGGGTCTCTTGCGCATTCAACGTCCTTTTGTGACCGTTAAACGGTCCTTTTGTGCTTTGTACTTTTCCTGCGAAATCCGGGAGATACTTGGCGCTGGCGCCGCCGCGCGGAAGCCCATGTCAGACTGGCAGCAGAGAGAAAATGGAGAGAAAATGGTACGTAAAGGGAAGACAGAAGAGACGCCAAAAGCACGTCAAACGAAACAGGGCTAGACAGGAGACAAGGGGTGGATATGCAAGACAAGATGCAAGACAAGGGACAAGATATACCTGAGCGACAAGTCAGAACACAGAACGACAGAACGGCAGAACGACAGAACGGCAGAACGACAGAACGGCAGAGGGAATAACGGATGGCAAAAGGGCCGGTGCCGTCCAGGAGCCCAAGAACTCGAGAATACTGCTCAGTACGACGTATGAGTTCGGCTGTCCGTATCTCGGACAATAAGAAGAGAAGCACCGAGCCCGCAGAGCAATGACCTCCAAGAGGCTCGAGAAGATGAGATCCAAGCCCCTAGGAGGCAAGCCACAGCGGGTCAACTGTCTGTCCATTCTGTCGACTCGGTGGAATTCAGTTCCTTCAAGATGCTGTTCTGGCAGGGCAGCCCTGTAAGGCCTGGGAGAAGGCTGCTGAGAAAGGCCGTGGGAAAGGCTGCAACTGGCTGCAACTGGCTGGACCTTGTCCAGTTTCCTCTTACGCTCGCCGGCGCACGCGCCAGGTTGTTTCGGCCGCAGCAGGTAGGATTCGATGCGCGCGGGACCGACAGCCATACGGAGTTGCCAGGTTCCGGGGCGAGAGGGGATGAAAGGAGTGGTTACTTGCTAACGGCAGAACGAACAAGGTCAACAAGAACCAAACGACTGTTTGCAAATACTCAAAAACTCAAATACTCAAATACTTGCATGCGCCATGGCCAGGGGCGCCCGGAAAACAAAAGCTGCGTCACGCACGAAACCTTATTATGAACCCTGCAAGAAACGGCTACAAGATGGCCGGCGCCAGAGGGGAGGGGCTGCGATGATGTCTCCAATGTGCGTGCATCTGGGAATGTTGTATGTCTTGTGCGGAAAACGGGATATTTCACGTTATTTTTCTTTTCTCGGCCCCTTTTTGGGCACTTTTTTTTTAGTCCAAGTACTCTTTGTGTGAGATGCAAGGTGAGATATGAATTCCTGTTACATGCCAGGAGACAGAGACACGCACTAACAACAACAAAAACACGCGCAGAAAGCATGCAGACCACACTTTTCTTCGCCACTGAGGGCAACCGTCTTGGCCTCGCACGTGCTGGCCCAGGGCCCCTCCTCCCTTTTCTCCAACTCCAATTCGACAGCGTGGCTTGTCACACGAAAAGTTCCGAGACAAAACCACAGAAACATGGGCGAGCAAGTGCATCGAGGCGAGCGAACATCATTTCGAACGACAGAATGAGAGACCACGCTTCTGCAAGGGGCTGATCTCTCCTGTTCCACGCCTCGCAAAGTGGCCTTGCTGCCATTGTGGGCTAGCGGCGGGGACGATCCCTTTTTCACTGCGTCTCTCTTTGGCTGTCAAAATGAGCCTGTCTCTCCTTTTGAGTCTTGATGGACAACGGGCAAAGCAGGTCTGACCGACGCACGAGGTGGACAATGAGGAAAAAGAAAAACGAGAGACATATGTATGACAGAAGGCGCGAGACAACAAAACTATGACAAAACATATGGGTAAAGGAAAAACAAAAACCCCAAAAAGAGCAAACAAAAGGAGAAAAGGAGAAGAAAAAGAAAAGCCCCGAAGACAAGGTTTCCACTAATACGGGGGCCTGGCTGTCATGTCATGACACTTGGCCGTGAAGTGGCTAGCTCTCGCGAACCCTCTTTTCTCCTCATATTCATCGTCGTCTTCTGTCCCCTCTTCGATCCTTTTGTCCTCCCCTTTTTTTCTTTGAGTTGAGCATATTTTCGTTCATGTCTTCTTCTTTTTCCTCTTCGTTTTGCTTTGACATATTCCCAGCTGGGGGCTGCCCCAACTTCCATCAACAAGTCCGCCGTTGGTCTGGGGGCAAAAATAAAACCGAAAAACCGAGAATCAATGAGCTAATGAGCTACTTTTTTAGACAGCTCACTACTCCAGCTAAACAACTGGCAGAACACTGGTTCAAGTGGGATAGCGCCCGTCCCTAATCTGATCGACGCTGGGAATCTACCCCCCTCCTCATTCTCTCACCCCCCAGACAACTACTGACACTCCTCAGGTGGTACGGAAATACGATACGACCATGAAAGTTTGACCACCTGTCGTGTGAGTGGGACCATTTTTTGGAGCTTCTCTTCCACAGTCTTTTTTTTTCTTTGCCTTCCCAGCCCACAGCCCTGCCCACAGCCCTGCCCCAATTGGACATTTCGTGATGATTTGACAAGTGGCCCTGGCCAGGCCCCCTGGTGTCGAAAGAAGAAAAAGAAAGTAAAGGGGGAAGGGGGTGTGTGTCTGACAAGCTGGGGCCCAGCAACTGTGGAGACTTCTTGAACGGAGAACTCTTTTTCTCCTTCGTCCATCACGACACCAGAGACATACAAAGCAAGCGCAACAACGATGTAAAAACATCATAATCGCTCGCCCTGACACTTTTCGGAAACCTAAAAGCCGTGCAAAGCCGTGCATGCGGCGACATATTCGATGATCTTCAGCCCCCATTACCCGGATAGGAGGCAAGGTGACAATGACAGCCAGGAGCCTCGTGCAAGAGAAAGAGGAGAAACAGGAGAATGTATCTTGGGGTACCTCCGTTGTCAAGTGCTCAAACAAGTGCAAGTGTACAAGCAGAGGTCCTAGCGGAGTTGAGGAGAAAAGGGACAAAGCACAGTCACAGTGTGGCGGCCATATTTTCCTGCATCCATCTGCATTTAGAGAATGGGGAAATTCAGTCTGCAGGGTGCTGAAAAGAAGAGCAGATTTGGGGGGAAGTGGTGAAGTTGACAACAACAATCTGATACTGGTACTGATACTGTCCGGCTGCATGTTGACAGGTCGCCAAAGACGTCAAAAAGAAATGTCAGAAATAAAGAATCAATGGGTGGCATCGGGTAAGTCCCGCGATTAGCAAGCCGGGCGGCGCGTCAACCAAAGAAAGACGACAACACACCACCACAACACGACAAGATGCCAAAACGCCAAGACCAAAAAAAAAAAAGCCATCACCGTCACCACCCACCGTTACCACCGCTGTCACCGTCGCCTTCACCGGCATCATCACCATCATCCCCAAGCAAAAGAAAAAAAAATCTGACAGTTTCTTTCTGTCACAAAAGGGCCTGCCCTGTCCCCTTTGCCTGCCGAAGATCCTCTCCTGTCGTCCGCCAGGCTATCCAGATTCGAGATTTGACCCCCAATAGTCCACAGCCCTGAAGAGGAGAGTGCAACATAGTGCAGAGAAACAGTCCGTCACTGTCTCATTTCACGGTCGTGCAGGTTTTGGCGCCTTTTTGGGGGTTCGTTGAGGATCTTGGGTGCTCGGTATTTCAGGGCACCATGGGGCACAGGGCATGCTGCAGAAAGGCGACCATAAGCCCCATAATACGGGTACCCCGTGGTGAGCCGCTGAAGGGCTGGTGGAAGTTGCGATTGGTCCCGCAGGTTTGCTGTCACATCTCCGCCACCCCTTTTTTTAACGTCGTACTTGCATTGGACGTGCATCTAACGACGTCTCTTGCTTGCTTGTCTCTTTGAGCTGTTTGCTTTTGTGTTTGCTTTTTTGTGGTGAAGTTCCAATTCGTCGTGAGATACGTCGCACATCAACTTTCTTTTCTTTTTTGTCTGTAATTCTTCAGAGGCTGCGCCTCAGCTGTCTTGACCTGCGTCTATGCCTTATTCGACCAGTGTGCAGCAATCCAGGCAAGCTGCCTTGCTTCCTTTTTTTCTTTCTTTATTTTCCCTCCTCCTTTTCTTTCTACCATTTCTTTTTTATCTACGCTCCATTCTTCTTATTCTGACAAAAGCGTCCCCAAATTACTGCCAGCAACAAGCCAACCGGACTAACCTCCGGAACTGGGGTTCTTGTCTGCCCAATCGCTTTACTCCGTATTTTGGTATCCTTTTGACAGCGATCGTCTTCATTCTTTTTATTTTTCCGTTTTTCTGAGGCCCAGTTTCGGCCCCGTCTGGATGGCAACATCGCACTACTTATTTGCTCGCCGTATTTTCTGTCCTTGGTCCGCCGCTTTTTTAGCTTCTTTAGCTTCTTCTCTTCACCTTTATTTCTTTACTATTTCTCTATTTCTCCTTTTTCTGCGCCCTTCCTTGTCCTTGGTTTCCCCTTTGACTTTCTTCTTTTCTTCCTTCTTTTTCCTCTTCCCGCTTCTTTTTTCTTGGCATGGCAGTCGCGAAAAGGAGATCCACATGTCAAAATGTAGCAAGAGGAAAAACAGCCAAAGTCGAAAGACACGAGAAGAAAAAGACGACAGCCAAGCCGGTTGAGAACAATAAGTCTGCTGAGTATTTAAGACGTACCGTCAGACTCCAGACTCCGGAAAGGTGAAAAGTAAAAAGGCAAGGCCATTCCGGGATCTCGGCGAAGACAAGCGAGCGCCAAGATTGAAACCGATTCCGACGATGTCGGCTTCGACTAAGAAAGGGCCTTTGGACTCTTGAGTAGTGAATCTACTTATCAGCACGTCGCCACTAGAACCACTAGGCAAAACTTTGTAAGGCTGCACGCACAGGTAAACACTGCGGAATATAAGTACTGAGTCCTCCGTATGACGACAACAGCAGCAACGACCGCTCCTGTCCTCCACACTTCAGCTGCCATTCGGTTTGACAAGCACTTTTGTTTTATTTCTTTCGAGACCAGCAAGCTATTACTCAGTCGGTACTTGCAGAAATTGTCCGCAAATGAATGGACCTGGATGGCTTCCAACTACAGTTACGTCTTGTGCATCTTACGACTTCAATGTCTTGTTGGAGTAGTGGAAAAGACAAGACAGGGAGGTGACGAGGGGAAAACAAAGGACGACAAGTGCCGTCAACTGCCAACAGTCAACCAACTGCCAACCATTGACGGACAACACAAAAACTTGCTCTTCTCTGTTCAATATCTCTCGGCATCTTCCGTCTGTTCTGCTTCTGGCGGAAAATTCCGTGCATGCAACAGCTGCACGCTGCATGAGAGAATCCTATGATGGAGAGATATTCCCCTATGCCTTTTCATTGATTGCATGAATCTGAAGAAGAGAAATAATAAGGAAAGAAAAGAAAGTACCGACAATCAAGCTCACCAACTCGCATGTTTTTTTTTCCGTCGCCAGAGTTTTTTTTTTTAGTTTTTTTTCTTCTTCATTTTTATTTGCTTGCTCAACACATACCATCAGTACACCGTTTCCTGTCAGATTGTCGCCGTCGCACCCACACTCGCACAGACAAGATACTCGACCGAGGACAAGAACTGGCGGTGTGCAGTACTCCTTTGTGTTTTTTTCTGTGTGATGCTCTGTGCCCTTTGTAACCCTTTCTCAACTCTGCCCTCTGTACCTGCACACTACAAAGTGTACGCCATGTCCGCCATGTCCGCCATATGTCGTGTGGTGCTGCCGTGGTTTCGTTTGTGTTTCTGTGCCTGTGCCTGTGCTTGTGCTTGTGCTCGTGCTCGTGTACAAGTCCGTGCTTGCGCTCTACAAGGTTGTATATGTTTGTACATTTTGTACATGTCTTTTCTGCTTGTTTTGTCTTTGCTGCAGTGCTGCCATGTCGTTGTGTTTCGTCGAGGACAGGGCAGCAAAGCCAGTGCTCTGTTCCTTCTCCTTCTTCCTCTTCTGTGAGACAGGTCTGAGGTTGTCCTTTTTTTGTCTTTGTATGCTGTCTTTTCCCTCGGTGGCAGGCCAATCAGTCCCAGCACCATGAGCCTGGGAGAGAGTGTGTCTTTACTCGGTACGTTGGTTTGTCTTGCCGTCATTTCGTCGTTTCGACTAATTACAGTATGTTTCCTGGGAGAGACAATATACAATGGACGTTGTACTTGCCCGTTTTTCCGTGTTAACTGGTTGGTTCTATTACGAGGCTTATACTTATATTTTTGAAAATATAAAGTCGAGAAAAAAGATAAAATATCGTTGTTATATTTTATTCTTTAATCCCAGATTAAGGTTTTTTTTTTTTTTTTTAAAAAAAAAAACTATTTTACTTATTATTTTAAACATATACTCGTAAATTTATTAAATTTTATTTCTTTTCAAATCCTTTTAACTTTTATTTATATTTATTTATTTATTTATTTTTAATATTAACCTCTCGGTTACCGTTATACTTACCGCCGCTCGGCCGTAACGCGTAACCGCGTGGCCCCGGGGTACGGTTATACCGTTACTTTTTTTTTCGATGTCTACGAAACGTATACGACCGTTAACGGCGGATAACTTTACGCCGGCCAGTAATTTACGTCCCCGTTTAAAGAGTTGTACCGCCGTGGTTTTTAATAACTTGTTATAGTTTTTTAATAAACGTAACTGTATTATTGTTAATACGTTGAGTACTTTTATTTTTTTTTTTAATTAACTTTTAATATTTATTATTTTTATTTATATTTTTGAAATTATTAATAATTAAATTGTTAATATATCGTTTATAACTTTTATTTTCGTTAACGTCGTTAATATTTATAATATTTTTAACTTTTACGTTATAAACGTTATTTTTAT
>WNYE01000136.1:0-72302 GCA_021396245.1 Sporothrix humicola
TCCGTTCGTTAACGGTTAATTTGCCCCGCCCCGTCAATTTTTTGTGTGTCAGCGTTTTTAACCCCACGCTCTCTGCTATTCCTTTTTTTTTTTTGCCCCCCCCCCCCCCCCCCCCCCTGCTTCTCCCAATACCATCTCCTTTTCCTTCCCTCTGCCTCTTTGTCCCTTCTCTCTCTGTCATCCTCGTTCTCCCTCACCGCCCTCCCCCCTCCCCTCCCCCATCATGGCAGACCAGCCGTCCGGGACGAACGCCGACGAGGTCGAGTATGCCATCGACGGCACAGAGCACTCGCGCGACGGCTACGGTAACCTCATCACCGTCGAAGAGCAGCGCGAGATGCTGGAAGAGGACGAGATGCTGGAGCGAGCGATAAAGGACATGACGGCCCAGAGTCAGGCCGGCGTCCGCGCGGCCCATCCCGTCGCCTTTTCTATCCCTCAAGCCGTCTACACAGCGGCTTCCGAGAACCCGCAGCTACTGTCCGACGCCGACCGCGCGCTCATTCTCTCGCGCGGCGACGTGCACGCGCGCGCCCTCGTCAGCCCGCACGACTTGACGCGGGCCGACCGGTACCGCATCCTCGGCTGGCCGGCCCCGGACGTCGTAGAACAGCGCATCCGTGCGGCCACGAAGCCCACGGGCACGGAGCTGAGAACGCCGGCCGAGCTGTTCGCCAAGGCGGAGCGCCAGGGCACGGCCACGCTGACGCCGATCGAGCGGCATCTGCTGGGACAAGGATTCCGCGTCGAAGGGTCCGCATTTGAGGACGACGACTTTAGCGATGAGGAGCAGGAACGGGCGAACAAGAAGGCCAAGAGCGCGGCGTCCTCGTTGTTTGACCAGTTCGGGATACCGGGCAACCGGGAGGCATACGCGGCCGCCGTCAAGGAGGAGGGTGTCAATTTGCAGATTGTGGCAGCGGCGCTGATGCAGAGCACAAACGATGCCAGTCGCAGTCTCGCTGCAAAGCTCGGGCAGCCCATCCCGCCCCTCTGGCAAGCACCAGGGCCGTCGACGCGCTACCCACTGGGCCAGCCACCGGGGGAGTCAACGGGACAGCCAGCTGAGATGGCTGCCGAGGAGCCTGCCGAGGAGCCTGACGAGGAGTCTAACGAGGAGCAGGAGGACGAGTCTGCCGGGGAGCCTGCCGGGATGCCCGCTGAGCTGCCGTTCTGGATGCCAGGCGGTGCTCCACTCGAACTCGGCCCGGGCGACCAACCGCGGAGGCCGTACGACTTTGGGGCCCCCCCTGGCGCTGTCTCTCATCTCCCTGCTGGTCCCGGTGGCCCCCTTTTCCCTCCTCAGCTCGGTTCCAGTTCCGGCGTCAGACAACCTGGATTCGGTCTGCCTGGCCAGCCTCCCTTCCAACCACCGCAAGGGCTCGGCTTTGGTTCCGGCGCTCCCGGTGCTTTCGGCGCGCCCGGTGTACCAACCACATCAAGTGGACCAGGGGTACAAGAGGGACAGGTGGCGTCCGTTGTCCCCGGGCCAGCAGAGGCCGCAGGTGTTCTTGACGAGGTTGCCAATGCGCTCCTGCAGATCCACGGCGAGCACCGGGAAAAGCGGATGGACCGCGACGACTATAATGCACGCTTCAACAACATCGTGGCGTCGATACGCGGTCTGTCGGACCGGTTCACCGCGTCGTTGCCTCCCGGCCCACACCAGATCACACAGTATCTCCTACGAAGTAACATGACCATTCCTCCGCCGCGTCGTGTTTTGGGACCTAACCCGTTTGGGCTGCGCCTGTCGCACGATGGCAGCAGAGTCAGCTCTGCAGACCGCAACAGCACTAGCGACAACGAACTGCCACACTGGGGCACGCAGGTCGCGCCGTGGACGGTATGGAGCGCCACGATCCCGCATCGGATGATGGAGCCCAGCCAGCTCGATATTGGCGTTGACGACTTCATAACGTCCATCCAGGCATGGACGGACAAGGAGGAGGAGGCCTGGCGCGATCACCGCGCAGCACAGGCGGCCGCCCGCGACGCCGGCCAGGAGGCGGAGGAGCCGCCGCTCTTTTTCAATACGCCGCCGTCGTGGCCGCTGACGTCGCCCTTGAAACGTCCGTTCAACGTCTACTGCGAGTCGGTCCAGGACACCGACGCCGCCAAGGCCTGGCCAGCGGGCGAGATTCAGTACGCAAAGAAAAAGTGGGACGCAATGACGGAAGACGAGCAGGCTGTGTACGCCAAGCTGTGCGAGGACCGACGGCGGCAGGCCTGGGTTGACTCGTTTCGATCCTTGCGGCCGTTCCAATAGTAATGTTACGTAATACACGAGAGAAGGTTCGGTTCATTCCAGGAAAATCAAATAGGGAGCACATTAACGAGCATACATGGCACTACATATATATTGTTTGAAACGTTCCCGGCCACATGCTTGTTGTACAACACGGGCAGACGCAGCGCAAGACCACTTGTCGTGTAAATGTAAAGGAACTTGGGCAAGGACGCTGAGATACACTCGAGAATGTCTTCATCACAGTTTCGTCCTCCCTGCCGTAATTGTTCCTTTTGTAGCGCCTGTCGTGGTAGATCGTATTCTTTTAACCCTTTTTATCGGTAATAACGATACTCCTTCTCTTTTATCTAACATGTTTAGTCGTATCGTTAAACGCCGAATTACATATAGTACTTCTTACCGCCGCAGTGTCGTTCGTAAGCTCGAATCCTCTAGTTTCGAAGTTATGCCCTGTTCTCGTTGGGCTACGTCGTGCCTGCTTCGTCGCTGGCTGTCGCATAGGATGAAGGTGGCGAAGGAGACAAAGGAGACAAAGGAGACAAAGGAGACAAAGGAGACAAAGGAGACGAAGAGCGACGTCGTGCATCGAGGCAGTGGTTTACATAGTTGTTTGTCCCCTTATTATTGTTTCGAGTAGCCGTGTTATTTTTATTTGGCGTTTAATTTGATTTTGCATTGTTTCAAAGAGATGAAGAGAAAAGACAGAGGAGCACAGAAGTGACGGAAAAAAAAAGCATGCAGAGACGGTTCATAATTACATTACTAGGATGTACTCGTTACTCGAACATATATACCATTGGTTACAACGTTACTTGATACAGCTTCAAATAAGGAACGAGAGTTGTTACGAGCACCCACCCCGCTTACCGGGGTAGGGCCATACCCAGGCACCGCTTTGGGAGACGGTGCCATGGCTCGATAGTACGGTTTTCTCTTTGTATCTCATCTTATCGAATAGCTTCTTTTCTTTCTTTTGAATCATCAATATACAAATTATCTTCACTACTTCTAAGTCGGTGATACCGTATTGATCAACCGCATTTGCATTTGTCTTCTCTGTTACTGCTTTCTTCGATAATCCGGCCGCCTAGTATTACGAACTAACCGCCCTTAAGTCCTTCGTACGTAAAAAAACGTTTATTTAAAGTTTAAATTTGTATTTCGTTACTTTTAAACAGTATTCTGTTATAAAACAACCTTATGTAAGAATTCTTACCCACATATCTATCGTTTTCCTTTATACATCGCTTCACGGATGCTCCGCTTCCCGGCTCGACTGGATGATGCTCTCCGGTGGGATGTTGCCCTCGGCCGAGATGCTGTCCGGCACGCTCTCCGGCGTGTAGTAGTCGCTGCCCTTGTACTGGGGCGCCCGCGCCTTTTGGCTAATGTTGGACTGAGCGGCCTGCCGGCCAAACGTCGCCGGGTCGCCGCTGTCAGCCGCTTGCACGAACTCGGAGCGGTCCACGTCGATATCGTTGTCGCCGCCCCGGTCCGCGCGACGCTGTGCCAGCTTGTCCTCCGGGCCGCCACGTCCCTCAAAGTTGCTGCCGCGGGTTTGCCTAGGCAGGTTAGTAACGTGTTTCTGTCTAGGTCTAGCGGGTGCCCGTTCGTTGGTGACTTTGACTTACCGCCCAAGGTCGTCCAGGTCGCCGCCCTCGTTGGGAGGAATGCGCTTGTCAAAGCCGCGGTTTGTGCTCAGGTCGTCGCCGGTCTGGACGCTGGCACCGGGAAAGTCGCGCTCCACGCGCGAGTCGACGCCCGACTCATCGTTCCCCTGGCGGCGGGCGTTGCCCGTCTTGTTCTGGTACGAGTTGAGATTGGCCTCGGCCTCGCGCGCAATCTTGTTGTAGTCCGACATGGTGGTGTGTTGGTGCAAAATCTGCAGAAAACTGTGTGGATATGTATTGAAAATGGCTCTTTTGTCTCAATCTCGACGTGTACTGTGAGTTGAAGTAGTTAATTGACATGATGCCAAAATTGAATTGACTCTCTCGTCGAATACTTCTTATAAGCTCTCACAGCAGCTGTTTGTGCCTTTTTAGGAGATGTGTGATGTCATTTAGTTCTAGTCTTTGATGTCATCCGTCTAGTGCAATCATGCTCTGTAGCACATCGTACTTTTCTGTGTTGGTTTTGCGACGAGATACAACAGCCCGCCACTGCGGCCCCAATTTTATGTTGTCACCGTTGGGTCTGGCAAATGCCATTAGTGGATTTTTATGGACCTCAATGTCGATGCGCATCAAGGTGAATATTCCCGATGCACATACTCTTCACGCTAGCTTGATAACAATCGAATCCGAGAGAACACTGACATTGTCATGGGAAATGGCCAGCAAACCGATCTTAGTTGCTGATTATACGTATAATTCCCATGTAGCTCTCCCACCAAGGAAAAAATCATTAAACTCATCCATTGGAAAGACTTCCTGTTCCAGCTAATGGACTGGCCATCATCGTGAATGTGCCTGAGACTGGTCCGATCCTGGCGCAGAAGCCAGCATGGTCATGACCGTAAATAGACCTTCAATGTAACGGTTCTTGATTGGAGAAAGTTTAGGCTTCCAAGCTATCCTACGCCATACCTAAGTAGCAATAAATCCATATACTTAAACCGTACTTGCTAAAGATTGTGCGTGGTAATCCGTTAGATGAGCGGCGTATGACGTGTGATATTCATTGGCTTTTATCTCTAGGTAGTGCCAGCACGGTACAACGGCAGCCGTTGATGGGGATAAATCAAAGAAAACAAAACGAGCTTAATAAAATGCCTCATTTGAGCAAAGAATTGCACTCAGTATTCTTGCTATTCTTCATAACCTTTTCCCGGAAAAATAAAACATATTTTTGTTTTTGTTTACTGGCGCTGTCATAGGGAGAGGTCCTGCCATAGGGGCGTTTAACGCCTAGCATATAATGACTCCTCCCTGAAGGCCCTGTAAGGCCCCTGAATATCGCGTACGCCCTGAACGCAGGGGATTTTACGGTGATTCAACGCCCCCCAGTCACGTGGACAGACCTAGTCACTTGACTGGATAAATGCTTGTTTCGGAACATATCGAGGAGTCGTCCCCATTCAGAAATGCAATCTGCCATTACAGAGATCCCTCTATTGCTGGTTTTCTTTCTCTCTGTTTACATCTTGTGATGGTAATACTAGAAACGTCGATGGAAGTTTTGTTTGTTTATGGAAAACGCAAACACATATTTTGATCAAACGGACGCGAAGTTTTCCCTCTGCCATATCCCAGTTTTGAAGAACATTTCAATAACTGGATTATATGTTGAATCTCCTGTTCAAAATGTTTCCTTTACGATACTCTATACGAATCAACAGGTCCCATAACGATCCTTGGTCAAGATCTGTCGGAGAGTGCCTCGCACCTTTTCTTTATGTATTTTCTTTCTTTCTTCTTTTCTCTTTTTCCTTTTTGAGGAGGAAGACTGACGGATAGGTTATTACACAGCAACTACACCCGTCCTCTACTTTTTTTTCGTAATTTGGAAAATTAACGACAAAATGCCCGACTATGTTCAGCAGCTCCCGTCCGGAATCCATCTTTTTGTCCCTCGACTTACTAAAAAGAACTTTCAATTCTGGCACAATATGGTGATTCGCGCAGCCACGGCCCACGGCGCCGAGCAATTCCTGGACCGATACTATGTGGAGCCGCAGTTTGATGAGGAGACGAGGCGGTTGTGGGAACGAAAGCGGTTCATTCTGTGCCATATCATTCTGCAGACTGTCTCCGAAATAAACTCGGATCTCGACGGGATTGCTTTGTTCGACAAGAATCCATTTGTGATCTTCTCGTCCAATATGGACACGATGGGTGCGACTTGCAATAGAGACACGCCGCCATTTTGCCAATGCTTCAGGTTGGGTATGAGAGCTTGATCAGTGTGACAATGGATGCTGCTGGCGACTGGATTTCATCTAAGCCAAGCAGCACTCCTAGAACTTGCCACGCCCACCTCCTAGGTCGCTGTAAAACTGGCGAGGAAAAGATATCAAGCCATGCCAGGAACTATTTTGTAATGGAAGCTTAGTAGAACCGGGTTGTTAATTGACTCCAAAACCAAATACCGCATTTATATGTGCTGATGCCAATTCAATAGTTCTCCTCGAGTGATATTACCTCCTTTATGCACAACCGCTTTTGTAAAGTGTTACTCATAAATCTCTGGCAAGTAATGGAATAGCGGCATGTTCCCCGTCGGTGTCTTCCGGTTAAAATGAAAAACGCGGTGACCTTCTTCCGTTCAATGAGCACGTTCCCAGCAGCCCCGTTTACCCGGTGACTGGGTCTGAGTGGTGCGGGAATTCCCTCAGATCTACATATATGTTCAGCGGCGACCTGTTTGAATATTTCAGCTCATTATCTCTTTCTTCCTTTCATTCCTTTGGTACACGCTGGACATCAACATATCTTTTGTGCTGTCCTTCAAGATGAAGTCCACCAGCTTTCCGTTAGTGCTCATCTCATGCCTCTCGACATTGAGAGTAGCATATGGACAAATACCGTCTGTCCGGTATCTCGGAAGAGTCAATCCAGCGACCAAGGAGCTGACATGGCCGGGCACTGGCGTGGCCTTTAGCTTCACCGGAAGCTCGGCCATGATCGGCCTTGCATCGACCAAGGGTACCAACAGTGTTGAGTTGACTGTGGACGGCATCTCGACAGTCATTGACACCGTCCTTGGCACCGGCATCCCTACACCCGCCAATCTGACAAACGGGACACATACGGTGGTCCTGCACAAACGGTCAGAGGCCAACTTTGGATCCATCTTCATCAGCGACATTGCCACTGACGGTGCAGTCGTGGCTTCAACGGCGCCGACCCGGCAGATTGAGATCGTCGGAGACTCCATCACGGTCGGATACGGACTTGACGGCGTCCTGCCATGCACCAACACGGCGGCCCTCGAAGACAATCCCAAGACATACGGAGCCCTTGCAGCAGACAAGCTCAAGGCAGACTACAGCGTCGTTGCTTGGAGCGGTATTGGCGTCACTCGCAACTATCCCAGTGGCAGCCCCGGCCCGGACACAAGCCCTGTGATGCCCGAGCTCTACACACGATACGGGGCCAACGACGCCGACAATAGCTACCCGTTCCCAGCGTCGTGGTCACCCCAGGCCGTCGTTGTCAACCTCGGCACCAACGACTTTGCATACCTCAACGCCCGGGATCCTCTCAACATTACGCACTTTACAGAGGCTACTTTGGAATTTGTGCAGACAATTCAGAGCCACTTCAAGAATACTCACATTTTCTTGATGAGCTCACCAATGCTCAGTGACTCGTACCCTACGGCCGCCGACGCCCAGAAGAGCACACATAACGGCGCACTCAAGAATGTCACGACACAGTTGAACGCAAATGCTGGAAATGTGACTGTAGCTGAAAAGGTTCACTTTGTGGACTGGCCGACCCAGGGATCCGACGTTGGATGTGACTACCATCCTAATGCGGCTACCCATGCGGCCCAGGGCGAGGTGCTTGCCAAGGCCATTTCCGCGGTGTTGGGCTGGTAGAAATGGGCATGCGATGTTTTTCTAGTGGCTTAAAAAATATGTCGAACTATCTCTATCCAGCATTATTTTAATTGACTTTATTTCCGCTGTAGTAAGCTTTTTTTTAAAAAGGTTATTTGACTTTCACAGACAGTCATGTAAAAACCATCTATCTAATAATCCAGGCTTTTGGAGTCGTGACAAATTTCTTGTTGTTGCATCTTGTTCAATACCATAAACAATCGCAACTTTGAGATTTGGTTAGCATATTTTGAATACGTTGCACTGCGTAGAAACAGGCATAATTTTGTGAAGCTGCTGGGTGAACCGTTGTGCCCGTCATGTTGTGGATCGTGAATTTTGAGTTTTCGGCCAGCGCTCCTTCGGGCCTTAGTCACTTGGGTTGCATCACCAACCTTCACAGGTGTTTGCGGGCCAAAGACCCGCTGTTGCAATTAAACTTCTCCTCTTTGATGCCTCTGTTGCCTGGTTGATCCAGTCTTCCGTTTTTTTCTTTCTTTCTCGTCGCTCTTCTCTGGTCTTCATCTTCCCCATTACAACAATCTTGGATCTTCAACTTTTACTTCATTCCTCTATTCCAATTTCCCCTCATTCTCCCATTCTCCCATTCTCCCATTCTCCCATTCTCCCATTCTCCCATTCTCCCATTCTCCCATTCTCCCATTCTCCCATCTGTCATATCTTGATCATGTTGCTTCTACCTTTCCTTCTCGTTGCGGGCCAAGTGCTTTGCGCTTCTTCTCACGAATTTCAACCAATCCCGTTGTCAGATATCTCGTACTCATCTATGGGGGCCCAGCCAACACAAAACGCGCTAGGAACAGCTCATATTGATGGAACTGACAACTACTACGTCGAGAAACTCCTTAGTCTGATGAAAAGCTCGGATGTAAGCGTCAGAGTCGGGGCTATCAATGAGCTGGCTGAGCTCGCGGAAAACCATGGCATGTCCGTAGACGAATTCATGAAATATCAGGAGGCGAAGCAACTCGAAAGACTTCGCTCCAAGCACCACGTCGCATTCTCCATACCCGACGGGGTGTACAAGCGGGCCATGAGGAAGCCTGAGTCCCTGACGGCCGAGGAGCGCGCCCTCGTATTGTCCCGCGGTGACATCTACGGCAAGGCCATTGTCGACGCCAAGCTCCTGTTGACACAGGCAGAGCGTTACGAGATCATCGGCTGGCCGGCTCCAGCAGTTGCGGAAGCGCGGATCACTGCTGCCACAGTGGGCACGGATCAACCGATGGGCACCGTGGCCGAGGTCATGGCCAAGGCGGAGCGTGACGGCTATGATTCTCTCCACCCTGCTGTCTATGAGCTCGCCGCCAATAGCTTCCACGAGGGCTCGCCAGATGGGCCCAACGGATTGAGTAGCCGATACTGCGCTTCCGGGGGCGAGATGCTGATTCCAGGATACAATGAGGCCATAAATCTGGCCATCATAGCCGAGGGATTTACGTCTCAGCTTGTCTATGGTCTAATAGCGCAGTATACGCTTACTATGAGCAACAAGATGATGAGGGAATTGAAAAATGAAATGGGCGGACAGGACGATGATCTTCCGGACATTATGGAGATGATACAATGGGCGGGGGAGGAGATGGAGAAACTGACAGCTGAGGCAGAAGAGGGACCCATTGATGAAGATAAGCTCATGGAAGAACTGATGTCCAAATTTCTCCAGTTTGCAGTTTGACTAGGCCCGGCCTTGCTGATCTCTCAGATCGTTGATAATCTCAAATGATGCTAGTCCTCAACGGTAGCATAGCCGGACGTGACTTTTTATGTTCTTCAGTTATTTACCCTTCTTGCAAGAGCCAAAACGATGCCAGGAATCACCTTGGGGTAACAAGTGTCGCAGTGAATGTTTAGTATGACTTGCCTCCGTGGCGATACTTGGCGTTGCTGGTGTAAATAAGAAAATACGAAAAGAATGAAAGAGCAGACAGTACAAAAAGACAGGGTGAATTCAACTACAAATACAAAAGATACGCACGTCAGAACACTGTGCTCGTACTAGAAAGCACAGCCTTGGAGATTAAACAAAAGCGCTCATTGGCTGACAGTATGCGGAAGGAGCTTCACTTCTTCTTCTTCCAATAGCTGTTTCTCTTGTGGTACTTGTTCATAGAATCGAGCCATGCCAGTCTCCGTCTCTCTTCACACAGCCTGCCATAGACAGCTTGCTCGTCTGCCGTCATGGCCTCTCACTTGGTTCTCGCGTAATCTGTATCTCCGTCTGGCCAGGCCCGGGCTTCCTTTGTGTCCATGACAGACTCATGATAGATGTCGAAATCATGCTTCGGTGTATAATTCGCGGGCCAGAATGGTGGTGTTTCGTGGAATTTCGGTGGCTCCCGGCCCTCTGCAAGGTCCTTCTTGTGAGCTATTTCCTCCTTTGTTGTCCACTCGGTGATGGCCATGACTAGGTGTTCGTGAGAAGGATATGGAATGGAGTAAGGTTGCTCCATGCCTCGATGAGGAATATCTGGGCTCCACAGGGACCAAGGCGGCATGTGGTAGGCACGAGAGGGCACGTCTCCGTGTGCAGCATCTTTCGGCGTTCTAGCGAGCCCGCGCCCATCGTGTGTTAGTCGCAGGCCAAATGGATTTGGCTTAAGTTGAAGTCGTGGCGCCGGTGGATAGGTGCGGCCTCTCTGACGTAATTCCTTTTCCATAGCGACCTTTGGATCGATGTCAACACGTCGTGCCAACTTGAATCGAAGAGATAACCCGCGCATCGAGCTCACAATGGTGTTGAAAGCCTCGCCAAACTCATCCTTGTTCATGTGGCCCTTGTCGTGGTCGTCCTTGAGCTTCAAGAGGGAGTCCGCCAGCTGATCAACGATCATGTACGTCTCGCTTGGCCCGGGAATAGGAGGTATTCCAGTCTCGTCAGCACCCGGAACAGCGAACTGCTTTTTGCGAGGATAGACTGGCGCATAGGCCACTGGGCCACCAGGTTTGGACTCGATGGGGCGCTTCTCTGGTAGGTAACTGCCAGGGAATTTCTCCTCAATTTCACCTAGCAGGCTGTTGGGGTACTCAGGCTCCTTTTTTCCCGGGGGGCGGCTGATAGGTTCCAAATCATCGTCCGGTGGAAAACTGCCAGGGATGTGTGGTTCACGTTCGTCGTCAGATGCCGAAGTTGTTTGTTTGGTTGTGGCCTGTGGCCATGTGTTTGTCAGCCAGGCTGTTCGACCACGCCGAGCAGCAAGCTTTTGCTCGAATGGCTCTGACCCAAATAACTGTTCAAAATCCAACGATGCCGCCATGAGTATGGCAGACATCATGGTCTTGAACAGCGAAAGAGGCGCAAGTGGCATCCCTTGCGCTGCTGCCAGCTTTCTTCCAATGCCGTCCAGTGTGCTGTCGGCATGGTGCACCATGATGGCGCCGAGCTTCGCCATGTCCAAGCCCTCTGCTTTGAGTGCCAGGTCGCGTGCCTCCCTATTTCCGGGAATGGCCAAGGCATGAACGTCGAATGACTTATCCGTACCAAACAAAACGTCCACTTCATCGCCCGCCTTAAACTTGTTTGCCACAAGCAACGCAGCCTTTGGCGGCAGCGAGTCGGCACCATCGCGCTCGGCTTTTTCCACGAGCTCAAGCGGCGTGCTCAGAGGAGGGTTCATGCCCTTTGTGACGGCGCGGATGTTCTCCGTGACAACCTCGGGCGACGGCCAGCTGATGATCGTGTACCGCTCGGCCTGGGTCAGCAGTCCCTTTGCATCAATGAGAGCGCGGCTCTGAATGTCGCCGCGAGACAGAATGAGGGCGCGATCGTCGTCGGTCATCGATTCGGGGTGTTTCCACGCTCGGTCATAGACCTCCTGCGGAATGGTATAGGCGATGGGGTTTTCATTCTTGTACCAATTGAGTCGATTTCTTTCGTGGTTGCGAGCATTGTCCCTGATGGACTCTTCGACAATCTTGTCGATTCTCTCCTTCTCGCGCACGTCGGCTTTGCTTAGAACCTCGCCGAACTCATCGGTGATGTATCCTGACGAGTCCGACTCGCCGTCGCTGTCGTGATTGCTACTTACTTGACTCATCTTTCTTTTGGATCGAGGATGAATGTACGGGGGTAAAAAAAAGGTTGAGTTAGTGGAATAAATTGGCGTAGTTGAGAAACTGGCTGGACACAGTGAGAGAGAAACGATACAAAATAAATGCAAGATATTGCCTACGATGTAAGATACGACGTAAAAGAAGAAAAGATGAAGGGACTACGGCAAGGTTGAGAAAAAAAGGGGGCTGGGCGGGGTGATGTTGGTTCGAGGCAAGCTGGTTCAACGCAACCATATGACACTGGGTGTTGCGGTGAACATTCCAATTTTTACATATCGTCTACCGTCGCACCGGGGTGAATACAAATAAAAGCGCATCATTGATGGTCACACATCACCGGCAACAAGAACCGTCTTCCAGGCATCTGTGAATTTAGAGTCTTCAAGGTAGCTAAAGGGCCTCGGATCAGAAACGTACGTGACGACGTAAGTGAGGGAAATGCACAAGGCCCCGTTTAAGGGTTTGACGAGAGTGGACCCTGACTGCCTGGACAGGAACAAGGTTAATTTTAAGCATGTCCACTTCTCATGTGATTGCCGTGATGAGATGAAAATACGGCAAGAACGGCCCGGCCTCTGATTCCTAATTGGGAAAATAATTATGGGTCCTTATGTGAGTCGGCACGCTTCGTGCCGGGCCAAAAGACCCTGAAGACGCCACCCACGGCACACGATCAACAAAAACATCATCAGATAATACTGTCAAATTTATGGTTCATGGCAATGTTACTATGCACTTGTGTCATTGTACATCTAACCATTTGGCTCAAATTTATCTTGCATCTTAATTCCGTCATGAGAACTTAAAACAAGCAAATGATTTTGACTTAAATTTTTACCAAGAAAACGAAAAAAAAAAAAAAAAACAGCAAACCCCTTGAAAAAAAAAAGTGATAATAAATCACTTAAGAAAATGCAAGATTGATAAATTAATACAAAATATGCCGACGTTCAAACACACGAAAGGATTTATTACAAACAAGTAACCTAGTAGGGAGCCAAAGGAAGCAGAAACTATGTTTGTACAGATATGATTACAGACAGCGCGCGCTCGTCCCCCGGGCTAATAAGGAGCACAGATGGAAATCTGCACCGGCATGAATGGCCTCCTCCTCAGCTACAGAGTCTATCATCCATTTCCGTGGCGTGACGAGATTGCATTGGATTGAATACGCCCAGAAAGAAAAGAACGGCATCATCCATCTCCATCAAAATGTTTTGGTTGTTTGACTGGACTTTTCCAGTCCAGATCTTGATCATCTCGTCTATATTTTGACCATCTCAACGTATTTATAGCATTGGCGTCTGGCGCACCTAGCGCAGGCATGGTCTAGAATGTGCATGTGACTTGTTTGCCACGGTGTCCAGCTACTGCGGAGCTGCATATCTGCCCATCCCGGGGCGTGCTGACGATGCGCCGCTGTGTAAGTCCACTTTGATCCCAGAGCTGATATTCTGAAGAGTCGATTCATTCAGCTTGCCCCCCGATGGATATCGACCGGAGTGAACAGGTTCAGCGTTGGATGGGAAACTACAAGATAGCTACTGCATTTCCGGGACTTGCAACTCCACCCGGGACCTATTTGTCGTTAGCATTGTCGCACGCTTTGTTAATATCGAGTATGGAAGATGGGAACGTATGCGTATGACCCACCTTTAATGGGACGCTGGTCAAGAAGAAGGACCACCGATTCCGGCTCCGGCACGCCTTAGCCAATGCTTCCAAGTCAAACATCTCGCCAATGGGCATACCCCAACCGCCCAGGGCCCATTGGTGTATGCTGACATCAGGGTCGTTGTAGGGGCCGGTGGCCGGTCCACGCTCAAAGCCCATGGCATCACCGGCTACGGCGGCGAACTCGTTTTCCCACAGCCAGCGGAGGCTGTCGCGTGTTGCCTCGAGGCCAAGCAGGCCTCCTGGTTGTCGGTTGGGGAAGTTCTGGCGGTCTTCCGCCGACAGGGCGTTGTAGGCGGCGGTGAAGCCGGACCGGATGAACAAGATATCGCCCTGGCGGAACTGGATGCCTTGCTCGGCAACAATGGCCTTGAGGTGGGCGACTTCGATGGCGCCAGTCTGAAAGGGCGACAGGTGGATGCCGTTGCGCTCAGCCCACGACGCCCAGTCGAGGAGCACGCCGCGGCCAATGATGCCACCGTTGTTTGCGTAGGCTGGATCGTTAGTATCGTATGGCACATCACTTATAAGATGGGTGTCAGGATCACACACCATCAATGCCTAGTTTGCCCGAGCCTGGCTGAAAGTCTTCCTGAACATGGCCCATGTAAAACTGCTTGGCGCGTTGGTAGCCATAATGCCGGAAGCCGTCCCACTGTGTGCTGCTCTGTGTGTTAAAGTGCACCGCGTCGTCGTTTTGGGTCATGGGGGCCGCGTTGATGATGCGGTGCTCGAACTGTTGGCGATTAAAGGTCGGGTGAGACGGCTTGTCCAGTGGCCAGTCCAGCGAGATGCGCAGGCCTTCTTTGATCTCGGTCGCGGCGGCTGCCACGGTCTCGGGCGTCAGAAGGTTCAGCCTTCCGAGCTGGTCGTCGGGACCCCAGAGACCCCATGCATTGCCGGGCGGTCCAGACTTGTCCAGGGGCAGGTCGTCGAATGGTGGTAGTGTAATCGGCATTGTTGGGGATTTTTTTTGGAGTCGTTTTCTTTGCTAGATCTGTACTTTTCTCTTCGTTTCCGTTGGCGTTTGTCGATTTCAATTGTCAGATATTTGTTTGTTTATGGTTTAAAGTTTTCTTTGGGCAGTTCATGTTAGGTCATATTCGGCAATGTCGTTTATTGATCTGGCTGTTTTCTCTTCCGGGCAAGACACTTGTTGTCGATTTGTGTAGTATTTTGTGGCGTTTATTGGCTTTATGTCAAATCGGCGCTTAGCCCATCAAGCACATATCTTCCATCGTCTGTCAATACCAAGAACTCGGGTCATGGCCGGTGTCATTTTCAAGTAAGTAGAAAAAGAAAGTTTAACCGGACGACAATGCCCGTGTGGTGCGCTCCGCTTCTAGCCGGGGGTGTTAGCGGTCTTTGGTTGGACAGCGGGCTCCACTCCGAAGAGTCTAAGGCCTTTGTACGTTGAATGTTGGCCTAGTATTTGGCGGTTAAACGGTTCTTTCACTGACACCAGGCGGATACTGACTTCCGACAACAAAAAACACTACGATAAAATTTGCGTGCGCGTCTGACACGACAACCAACCCTGCAAGGCCAAGAAAAATCATGGGATCTTCTTCGAATCATCCACTTGAGCAAAAGTATAAACGTTTACCCGGTTCACCTTGGTTTTGCGTCCTAATCGCTTCCCACATGTTCCAGTCCCCGCAAAAGTGCCAAACCTGGACCCAGCACTTCCTTGAACTGCGAGGTTGTCGATCCCCACGGGGCCCCAGAAATATCGATGCGAACAATTGCGTATCGGCAAGGGGATAAAGACTTATGCGGAGGATTTCATTGCCTCACGTGGCATTCGCAAGCTGCCAGACATTGCCGAACAATGACAATGGAATGAATATTTTAAATATGTGCCATGATCGTCGCAGACCTTTACATACTGCTTTCTTTTCTTTTTTTCTTGTCTATTGTTCATTGTTTCTGACTCGACAGTTGCGACGACGAGGTTTCTCGACATCAATCCGCACGACCTCATTAAAACAGCGACGCGACTGACACGGAACAAATCACAAGATGAAGAACCCTTTCCGGATTGAAGAACGGCCGGGCGAGGAGGCGCCGCGTGAGGTCTATAGCTGGCGCCCGCATCTTCTGGCGTTTTCAGCCTCGTGGGTATGTCAAAGGCGAGTGGGAGACTAGATTTTCTGACTTTTTGACTGACACACGCCTCACATTAGGCCTCCGCTCTCTATGGCTACGACTCGGCCTTTATCGGCGGCACATTGAGTCTGCCCTCCTTCCAGGCCACATTTGGCCTCGACACGGCCTCCGCCACCGAAAAGGCCAACCTCTCGTCCAACATCGTGTCCACCTACCAGGCCGGTGCCTTTTTCGGCGCCATGGCCGCCTTCTTCCTCGCCGAGGGCATCGGCCGCAAGCGCACACTCATGTCCTCGTCGTTTGTGTTTTTGATCGGCGCCGTTCTCCAGATCATCGGCCGCATCGATTGTCTCTATGCCGGCCGCGCCGTTAGCGGCCTCGCCATTGGCGTGTCTGCGGCTGTCGTGCCCATCTACGTCAGTGAGTGTGCGCCGGCCGCCATCCGTGGCCGCCTGGTCGGCTTGTTCGAGGTCATGCTGCAGGTCGGTTTGGTGTTTGGCTTCTGGATCAACTACGGCGTCAATAAGAACTTTAGCCCGACGTCGTCCGTCCAGTGGCGCCTGCCCGTCGGCGTCCAGTTCATCCCCGCCGGCATGCTCTTGTTCTTCATGCTGCCCATGGTCGACTCGCCCCGCTGGCTCATCTCGCACGAAAAAAGACAGGAGGCCATCAAGTCGCTGTCCTGGCTCCGCAACCTGCCCGCCGACCACCCCTACCTGGTGCGCGAGCTGGCCACGATCGAAATGGCCGTGGAGCACGAGCTCGAGGGCGTGGCCGGTAATGCAAGTGGCAATCTCGGCCGCTGGAAGCAGATCGGCAAGGAGATCTCGCAAAAGGGGATCCGCAACCGCATCCTTCTCGCGATGCTTCTCATGGTCCTGCAGAACTTTACCGGCATCAACGCCATCAACTACTACTCGCCCACGATTTTCAAGTCGATTGGCTACACAGGCACGTCGACCGGCCTTCTCGGCACTGGCATTTTCGGCATCGTCAAGATGACCGCCACGATCCTCTACGCCGGCTTCCTTGTCGACAAACTCGGTCGCCGCACGCTGCTTCTTCTTGGCGGCGTCTTTGCCGGCATCGCCATGTTCTATCTGGCCGCCTACAGCAAGATCAGCGGCTCGTTTGAGCATGTACCCAAGCGCGACGGCGGTGCCAATGCGGCCGTTGCCATGATTTATATCTACGCCCTCTTCTACGGCATGAGCTGGAACGGCATTCCCTGGCTCTTTGGCAGTGAAGTGCTCCCTACCCGTGTCCGTACTGCCGGTATGGCTGCCGCCACCTGCATCCAGTGGCTTTCGCAGTTTGTTGTCGTCTACAGTCTGCCGCACATGATCCTCGGTATCAGCTACGGCACCTTCCTGTTCTATGGTTCATGGACCGTCATCGCCATTGTCTTTGCCTACCTGTTTATCCCGGAGACCAAGGGTGTCCAACTCGAAGACATGGACCTGCTTTTCGGCCCCGATGTCACCGTCTTTGCCATTCCCGCCATGCGCAACTACGAAGACGCTCTACGTGCGCGCCTTGTCGCTGCTGATGAGAAGAAGGAGAACCGCGAGGACGTTACCTATGCCGAGGTTGTGTAAATTTCTCACAAAAGAAACAACCGACAGGACTTGTCCGGCGCCGGTTTTTGTGTCTATTTCAAAAACTCTAAATATTTAGCTCCTGTGTAACAATAAAGCAATCCCTTGGGCCATGTCCATGAATATTTATCAAACCGCAGCATTCCGGCGTTTGCATTCAGATGTGAAGTGAATAGACTTGCTGATTTAAGGACACATGAATCACGGGTATTGAATACATAATTTTACAAACGTGCCCCCACCACAGCGTGGCCCATGACGAGCTTTGCGGGCTGAAGATATATCATGCCGCTGCCATACCAGTCCAAAAGGACATGAAACAGCACATTATCTCCATCCCTATAATTACTTTCAATGAGCCAACAACAGTCTCATCCCACACGCACAACAACCCAAAACACCATGGCGGGATACCACCATACACTACCCACGGGCGAGCAAATCGCACTCCACTGGCTTACGCCGGACAATTTTGATATATGGCAACTCGAGGTCATTATTGCCGCCAGAAAGTTCGGCGCGTTGGATATGTTGCGTGGCCGGCCCATTCCCGGACTGAGACTCGAGGATGTCCTGACACTACAGCGCCATCTCATCGTGATCATACTTTCGACTATTTCTCCGATGATAACCCTCCTCAAACGACATGGATTTGACGTGTATGAGGCAGACCCATACATCATTTTTGGATCCATCGAAACAATCATGAAAGAGGTCATGACGCCCAAAAACGCCAACTGCACTTGCGACAACCAACGAGGCAATTGAACACTCGTGATTGGATATTTCCTCGGGTTTGGTATCTTTCCTCGAGTTTGGTAGGTCTTTCAGGCGGGATCGATAATGTTACAGGGTAGAAGTTGTTGCCGTGATGTGAAGATGGTTGCCATCACATCAACCTGAACATGTCAAAGGTGGATGGATTTGGTAGAATGAACACATGAAAGGCTGCGTTGCATTTGCGAGGATATTAGGGCGGGGCTAAAGGAAATGTTTCGCATAAACAGATAGTAAGCTCTAAGCCACTCCTTGCGCACGGATGATTTGCCGTTGCCAAAAAAGATAAATAAATCACGTTGAGCCCCCCGTATTTTTCTCCCCGTTTGTCTACATGAAGCGTAACAAGATGCGTCAAGAACGAACACAGACGATTAGTTTAGCAAACGAGAGTACGACAGACAACCACTCGAGCTGGCATGCCAAGTGAGTGGGAAAAAAAAAAAAAAAAAAACATGGATTGCTCAAAAGACTAGTTGCACTACCAAACTCGGAACACCAGACGATAAATTGCCCAACTCAACAAACAAGCAAATTAGTGAAGACCACGAAAAACACAGTATCATGTCTGTATTTATCGCCGAGATCGGGGACAGAAGTATCACGGTGTCATTTTTAACCATGACAAACTATGACGTCTGGCAACTTTTGAAAACTAAAAATTATCCTCTGTGCCAAGAAGGTCGATGCTGTCCACTGCCTTCGGGGCATTGATACCGATCTTCTACGTGAAGAGAGAAAAGGACATGTGTATGCGGCCATAATGAACACAACTGGGAATGTGATCTCATTTTTTGAAGAAGATGGATTTTCCATCTTCGAACAGGAGCCAGATAAGATTGTCAAGACTATTTGCGATGCAATGGAAAAGCACCGGGGAAAAGAATGAGTGAATATGCAGCTCACAAGATATATAATGGGGCGGGCCCAGGTTTAGAGAACCGGAAGACAGATTTGATAGGCAAAGTAAGTAGCCAGATAGTGCAGTGCTGTTAGTTCTACGCATAAAGCTATGATTAACTTAAAGTGGTGCCTGATGATAGTGGTAATTATGTCCCCTTTATTGATTGAAGTTTGAAGAACGTGAAGCAGGTCATCCTTTGCATGTCACTAGGATTGAGTGAGTACGTTCATCTCAGCACCTATGACACAGTAAATAGGCGCATATGTAAATCACTTATGTCGCATCATAATTCCAATCATCAACAGCATAGTACTATTCTACTGACACTCTTCAACTGCCGCTTCAAACACAATAAGTCCAGTCACATAACAAGTAAGATGAACATTAATTTTAGCTACAATCTATTCCCTACTGACATAACAGCCGCGAGAATGTCCGCACCCTCTCAGTGTCGCAACGATGATGGCAAGTACCATCACCGATACTTTGACATTCACTTTCATGTCCCGTACCTTACGTTGGAAAATTTCGAATACTGGCGACATGGTATCAAGGTGGCTATTAGAACACTCGAACTTATTAGGAAGGCCGGAGGAGACGCGGCTACAGAACAACTTCGTCTGTATGTAATCATCACTAGTACAATCAAGGGATTGGCGGGATACCTCTGGAGAAAGAGCATCAACATCTACCAGAGTGATCCATGGACTCTATTTGCATCGATCGAAAAGGTGCTGAAGTAAAGCTGGCATACTTCGTCAACACTGGAATACGGTCATTGGGTACAATAGCACGGCTAGTCCGCCGTTTATGACAAGGGGCTTACATAGTTCACCGCCGGTGCGCATATGGTACATCCATGAAATGGATTCAATAATACAACCTCGTCATTTATTGGAGAATCGTGTGAAGTGTTTGGTTTGACTACGGAGTCACAGATCCAGATTTTGCCAAAGACTCTATCACCGACAATAGGCAACATACCTAGTCACTGTAGGATCACTAGATGCGGCCTCAGATGCTGGAAATATTTAAGGACCACGGAAGATCACTCGATCTTGGAAAGACGAAACATGATTTTCATCTCAAATCTTCACTTGATTAAATTTCAGTTCAGTACACGAAACAAATGTAGGTTCATTCAAAGTTCAAACCCTTTGCTGCGTCGCCATACTAATACAAGTTGTAGCAACCAGGAACAGACACTAAGCAGACACTAAGCAGACACTGCAACCGCTACAACAATGGCCACTGCCACCCCCCATTTTGACAAGGAGTTCCTTATCGAGGGAATGCACTTCACTACCATTCCCTACCTCACCAATAACAATTTCGACGAGTGGTACATGGCCATCAAGGCGGCCGAGAAGAAGCTGCATATGGTCGCGGAGCATCGAGTGAATGCCAAGTGCGACCACTTTTCAAACAGCTCGGTGCGGGCGTTTGAAAACTTCCATTTGTACGACATGATCACCAAGACAATTGTGCGGCACCCCGCCGTCATGACACGCATCAAGGGCGGAGGCGTTGACGTCTACCAGGACTGTCCGCTGATTCTGCTCGACAACATCAAGAACGCAATGGTTCAGTCAGCGGTGAATGGACACGCCGTGGGTGGAACAGCAAGTTGGCATGATATTAGAATGCGGTCAAGGCGGGCTACATTGGGGCGGTAAAGGCATATGAAACATATGTGCCACAGGGACAAAGTGGCTACATAGAAAACGAAATAAATGATAGTTATATTCAACCTGGAGTTTGTAAACAATAATAGATCAAAGTCAACTTATCGCAGTAGAGTAGAGATCCACTTTGGTGACTATGCTGGCCTTTAATTGCACAAACGAAATAGAATTATACGGAGACTGGCGGTGTCGCATTTACCGTCTGTCCGGCAAACGCTGAAGATAGTTCATCGAATATTTAAGTATTCCATTTGCTACTCGCTCGACTTCACTAACCAATGCAAAACAAAAAACTACCTTTCTCAAGCACGCACCAGACACTTCCCAAGAACTCAAATGTCTACGTACGTCCACAATCATGCTACACCTAACATTTACCAAGACAAGATACTAACCTCTGCCTCATTAAGCAGTAACAACGCCGCGGACAATCCTCCGCCTTACACTACCGGACCAACAGGGGAAGGTTCCAGAAAAAGGCGGCTATTATCCGACAATGTTCCGTACCTCACTTCGAAGAATTTTGACCAGTGGTATATGGCCGTCCAAGTGGCGGAAAAGGGCCTAGATTACAACGAAGCCAAACAAGCAGCCAAGAGAAGACGCCCAATGACGGACAGAGTGAATTCGAACTTGACCAACGAGCTGAAAGAATACCAATTCTACGAAATAATCACAAACAGCATTGGGCACGACGGCTCTATCTTGGCCAAGCTCAAAGCTAGGGGTGTGAATATTTTCGAAAGGAACTGGGCTCTCCTGGAGGCCATCAAGAATGCTATGACGCATTAAATGGCCATCGTATTTGAATACACGGCACCAAGGAGCTTTGCAGCAGATGATCGTGGACGAGATGGTATGGGAGTAGTAGAACAGACATTTTGAGTACTAGCAGAACTGTAGAATAGAGCCAATACCAATAGTGCTTCTGGAACGGGCTAAGTTGACAACGCGTTGTGAGAGAGGATAAAGTGCCTATTTACACTGTCACATGCTGGCATTCAACCTGCAGCGCATCACGTACTAACATTCGCTATTTTTTGCAGTTCTCGCTGTATTATTTGCCGATATGCAGTTGTTCTATTGTCTCGAGTTACTTTCTTCACTGAATGGGCTGCAGGTCCTATGGTTTTACTTCTCTACCTATTTGATGGATGCTCAAAGTGATGTGTATGTAGCGAAACTTCTGCCACTTTATTTCCCTATATGTACCGGGCCGTAGATTTAGCCTCTCGAATGAATTCACTCATCTTGGGCGACATGAATTTCAGACGCCGTGCAATGCCTTTTCAACGAAGAGAATGAACTCAAACCATCCACCATCATTTCCTTTAGTCGTACCGAAATGCTCATCTTCTATACAATGTCCGTTTCCTACAGTTCGTGACACAAGACAGAACCCAAGGAACAGATATCCCCTCGCAATAACAGGTTGATAGAAACCAGACAGAACATAACAAATGCTCATGTAAGTCAAAGTATCTTCTTCCATTTTGATTAAACATTGACTAACAAAAAAAAATCATGTAGAACCCACTCAAATACCAACAATCCAAAGTCGGTCACGATGTCTACCGGAAGGTCGTTTGAGATTGAGGGGACTTTTACAGTCCACATACCCTTCCTCAACCCCGACAACTTTGACAGTTGGTTTTTGGCAATAAAGGCAGTCGAAAAGAAAGTACACTGCGTCGCCGAGAAGAAGCTCGCTGATCGAACACAAGTGTTTTCGAATTCTACCGCCCATGCCCTCAAAGAATATCACCTATATGACATTGTTACAAAGACCATTCTAGCCAGCAATGCCAATTTGCAGAATCTGAAAGCGAGGGGAGTCGACATCTACCAGCAGAACCCTTGGACTCTTCTGGACGCTATCAAGAACGCAATGACACATTAAAAGAACTGTCAATTGCCGGCAACAAAAACGTTGGACTGGTTATGGGAGACATAGGGAGACAAAATATCGGTTCACGGAATGGATGGAGAGTAGAATAGATACTAGGGAAGCAGGAGTAGAGCAAACTCAATATATTTGAGACGAAAGAAATGAAAATATGAACTTGTAGTATAAAAAAATAAAAAATAAACAGCACTTTAAACCTCCAATCACTGTCTCTTAGACTAGAATGGCCATGCCCTGGGCTGACTTTGTCAATCCCAGCGAAGCCACCGACACGTGCTGCACAGCCTGTTTGGTCAGCGCGTTGACGACGATGACCGATGCTTCCGTGGTGCCGTTGCCGGGGCTCAGGGCGTAGACAAAGCTGCCCGCCGCGCGCAGGTCCGTCAGGCCCGGGTCGCCGGCACTGGCGGCCGTCAAGTCAATAGGTGAGCCGACAATGCTGCCGTCCGTCAGGGACATTTCGACGAGACGGTCGACGGCGACATCGGTGACAAACGCCGTGTTGGTGGCCGGGCTGATGGCGGCCCAGCAGGTGGCCATCTGTCCGGCGATGACGCCCTTGCCGACAGTGGAGGCCTTGCCGGCGGAGTCAACCGACAGGACAGCGCCGCCAAACGAGGCGTCCGTCACAAACAAGTTGGTAGAGCCCTTGATGGGAGACGATCCAAAAAGGACAGCGGTGCCACTGGGCGAGCTGGTGACGCCATTCTGAGAGACGGACGCGGCAGCATGGCAGGACGAGCGGGTGTTTTGCACAGGGAAGGCGGCCAGGAAGCCCGTGTTGTTGACGTTGGGGTCGCCCTTGACGGTGGCATAAAGAGTCGTCTCGTCACCCGAGAAGAAGACTTGCGACACAGTGTTGAGTGGGCCCGTAGCGGGGGTTGTTTGCTTTAGGTCAAACGGACGGAGGGCGTCAACTGCACCAATGCCCGACGCGGAGTAGGAAGCACATGCCACGCCGGCCGTGGCGCCAGTCAGGCCAACACACACCAGCTTGTACTTGTCCGAGGCGGCGACCGTGTTGGGGAACTCGCCGGGCAGCGTGGCCGCGTTGCCGACAACGGTCAACTTCGTCGGGTCCTGGCGGTCAATGGCCAGCATCGAGACCGAGTTTGAGCCGGGATTGACGGCGAATATGTACTACAGCCGTCAGATGGAGTTATAACATGGAGAAGGGGGTTACTGGACTTACATTCCCCGCTACGGCAATGGCGGACTGGCTGAAGAGCGAGTCTGGACCTGCGTCAGAGCCGTCCGCGTCCTTGCCGCTCTGTCCGGTGCCACCGGTAGCAGTCGACGAGCCGCTGACGACAATCAGGGAGCCGTTCTGGGCGATGGGGACGGCGACGATTGCATTCTGGGCGGCGTTGGAGGTGATATAGATGGCCTTGCCGTTGGTGCAGGCTTCATTGTTGCTGTTACCACGGGTATCGAGTGTTGACGGGCGTGCCGACGCAACGGATGCAACCGAGGCCAAGGCCAACAGACTCAACTTGCTGAGGCAATGCATTGTGATAATGAGCGAGTGTGGAAAGGGAGTGAATAACGATCGAATAAATTCAAGTGATGCAGGACAGGAAGAGGATGAGGTAGATTCAAAACAATCGTGAGATAAAGGCAGACGCGGCAGCTATCTTATACTCGTCAAATTGAGTTGTTTACTTAGATGAAATGACCGACCATCAAGTTCCCCGATGGAAGCTCTAGAGAGGGGTGATGCGGCTCGCACGGAGCTCTCCTCCCAATTGCGCCGATTCGAGATCATCAGAATTGCCGCATTAGGAAATCAGCTGCAGCTAACGTCAACAGATCTACTCCAAATGCTACGGAAAACCTGCTCAAACACGGGGTCCGATTTTAACATTTGAGAAACGGGCAAAAGAAATATGGAACCGGCCAGGGATTTCGGGCTGCACGGCAGACATGTTAGCATTTCCATCATCTGGTGTTTGGGTGCATGCGGGGCTTTATGTTGTATGGAAATCCCGGACACGGACAAAACGGCAGCCAAGAGTTTGGATTGCGTTCATTTTAGAGTTTAGCTTGGCAACTCTTGGACATCCGGGGTAATCAGAATTTCCTAATCGGGAAGTGCAACCAAAAACCTGGTAAATTGGGGCTGAAGCCCCCCTTGCCGGTGTACGAGGTCGTAAATTGTGGGTAGCGTTCCCGTCGCCGTTAATTTAGGGCTCCATACCACGCGGCATAGCGTCGTGCTTAAGCTCCCCCATGGCATTCACGTCCTTTATTGTGTTTAAATTGCTTCCTTTTCCTTACTATTTTTTCTTATATCCAATATTCAATCTGACATTAAAAACCATCATCCAGTTAAGTTACCGTCGTCATAATTTCAACAGTGGCTGTTGACTTTCGTAGACGTATCACATATGCGAAATTTCCAATAGACAGAAGAAAAATAAAAGCAAAAAAGAGCGATGACTAAATACACATTGGAATACAACACGAAAAGATGCCAAAGGAGATAAAGGTCCAGGAAAAGCAACGACGTACGGGCCTCGACCTTGAACAGCCCAAAATGTAATAGATTACACAAAATTACACGCCCACAAGATGGACCGCCACTTGCCCCGCCAGAACGTCCTGTTCAATCACAGCGCCGAACCCGTGGCACTGCACAAGATCCCTGAGATTGGCCGCCAGGCTTTTCAGCGTCCCGAGATCAAGCCGCTCAAACTCGGGCTGCTGGCACACGCGGTTCCACGCCTGGACTGGCGTCAGGCCGGCATCGGGCAGCCCCAGTTCGGGCGACAGCTTGAGGAGAGACGCCAAGATGCTGTGTGGTGCGTTTTTCGTGGACGGTGTTCTCGTCGATGCGTACGCGCACAGCTTGGACGATATTGTCAGAGCGTGGTTGTTCGACTCGGTCAACTGCGCCTGCGGGTCCTTTTCTGGGTCACCGTGCAGGTGACCCAGGCAGGGCTCTTCCAAGGTCAAGACAAACTCCATGCCGACGTCGGTCGGGTCGAGGTCGGCCACGCGCGTGGCCGTCGTTGGGGTTATTGGGTGAGGGGAGTAGCCGTTGATGCTCGCAGGTGCAGGGTCAGTGGCGCTGGCCGGTGATGGGAGCATGGCCGGCGAGTGGCCGTGGCCATGTCCCTTTGAGGCGAGAGAGCTGTAAAATTCCGTCTTGGAAGGCGGCGGTGGGGGTTCGAGGTCAAGATTAAGGTCAGCCGACCATGGAGCGAGGCCGGCAGAGTTTGACGCGGCGTATCCGTTGGCATTTGAGTTGGCCTGGTTGTGGGCAGCGGCCAGGGCGGCCTCCAGTGTTTTCACGGTCGATTCTAGCCGCTCATTCTCGAGGACCAAGTGTGCTTCGCGGGCCCGGCTTTGAGCCAGCTCGGCCTCGAGCGCCTTTGTGTATCGGTCTTTCCGCTCACGATAGGTTCTATCAGGGAGATACTCAGTCAGTAGGGTGCTGCAACATGCACGGGTGCATTTAAACTTGTTCCTATAACAGGGCAACTTACTGTTGAGCATGCCGAAGCTGGGCCCGCCGCTTCTCTGTTCTGTCTTCTGGCGTGCCTGTTGGTGTCAGTGATCTGATGGTTGAAGAGGGCATTTTCTTGTGCCTTTTGCTGTGCAATGTATAAGAAAGAAGAGGGAGGCAAAAGTCCTGAGACAACACGCCCTATATCTGTCGACAAGCCGACCCAGAGGAACGTATCCTGCCCCCAGCGCGGAATGGGATGAACACGCATGTGTTCTGGTGGAGACTTCTTACCTTTGGGGTTGAACACCCGAAAGATGTTCTTGGGCATGTTGGCTGGTCTAGCAGGCGTTCAGTAGATATGTAGTATGTGATCAATTGTTCCTGGCCGTGAGTGGTAGGGCTGCGTGCGTCGCGTGGCGTGCTTCTGGTGAATGATGTGGAATACACTTTGCTAGTAATGCAGTGGGCAGGACGTGGGGTGGGAAGTGTTAGGACGAAGAAGGGCCTGAAGCTGATGAGAGCTGTAAGGCCGAGACAATCTCGTGGACCTGCGTCCGATTCAGGTCCAAATGGAATGGCTTCCTGTGTCCTCTGCGGGCGTTTCTTGGCAGTGGTGGCGGTCTGATGCTGGATGATGAATTGATTGAGTTCGTTACGATAAGACGACAGGACGAAAAGGCGAAATGACGAAAAGAGGCAAAAATGATGGGTTGAGAGATTGAGAAGAAGGATGAGGGAATGACGAGGCCGAGCATTGTTGCCGCAAACCGACATCCCCTGACGACATCCCTGGATTTAGGGTCGTTTCGATCGTCTTCCCCACCGAGCCCACCATGACAGCCCTGCAGCAAGAGTGGGGCCCGTTGCGAAAATTGCGCTAATGCCCAAACAGGCAATTTTGATTACCCCTGACTGCCCGTTTTAACTTTAAGCTTTTTGTGTGGGAGAGGTGGCTTGGTGGGTCAGCTTCAACGATGAGGAAAGAGGTTGAGAGGAGGTCTGGGATTACTGGTTCGATTTGCCTGGACAATCGACATAATAAAGACAATCATTCAGCCTTATTAATCCTCATGTTTTTCATGTTCCTTTTGTTTATTTTTATTTTTCAAAAAAAAAATTCGTCTTTTGTCTCATTTCATTTCTGTTTCTTTTTTTTTTTTTTTTTTTATTATTATCGAAATTTCGAAAATTGCTCCATCACAAAGATATTTTTTTCTTTTCCGCTCACTTTTTTACGTACATCTTCTGAATCTTTCTTTGCATCCCTTCACGTTCTTATCTTCCTGTTTACTTCTTCTTTAGCATATTGTTTCTCGCAGCATGGAAACTCAATGGAAATGCCTCCAGAAGAGAGAGGCTACGGATCCCATCGTCTAAATCGATGGTCTAGTCATTTTTTCGAGAAGTGCCAGGGGCTGACTCGGACATGATGGATGGCAACATAAGAGCGACGAGAACACACGATACGTACAGATTTTACCCGTTGGCTAAATACGCATTTGTTATTATTCTCACTTTAACCGTTCGCACATTAAACACGGGACGGGCCAGTACCGCCTCTCGATTTTATCCTGCAGAATCTCATGCAGCAACTATGCTCATTCAGGCACCAAACAAACCGCTATTTAGGCTATATAAAACGACATTAAGAGATATATCACCCTCTCGCAAGTCGTACAGACATACTCGCTTACCCGTCATTCCATCTGTCCGTGAAGTAAACCTTATTCATCCGCCGTGATTCATGTCCGTTGGTGGTCTGTTGGTTTCAGCGTGCCGCGTAGTCGACATGTCGGTTGCACGATATTTATACACCTGGCTGTAATAAAACTGCCGATAGAGTCGTGTATTTTATATATATTGATTGTGTTCGATTGTACTGTGCCTCGCAGATTTTACTGCCGGATTTTGCTCGCAAATTTCATTCACAGATTTCAATCCTACGTTTTTTTCTTTTCTTTTGCAGACTTCCCCATCTACAGAATTTGGCTGATTCTCACGTCCTACACCACCACGATCGCGCAAACATGCACTTCTCTTTGGTGCCGCCATGGGGCATTTTGGGCGCCCATCTTTTGGCCGGTGTGGCGCATTTCCATGTGGCAACGGCAGAAGACACCTTCCCACAGCAGGTCCAGATCAGTCTCGTCTTTCCGCGGAACGAGACCTACGACATATCCTCGGGCGTTCTGCCAGTGATTTTAGCGGTTACCAATACGCACTACGCCAATTACTTGCGTCCCGCTGTCCTCATACGCGTGGTGGACTCATCTGTTCCCAACTACGACAGTTCCTTTGAGTCACCTACCCTGGACCTGTTGCAGCTGGAACAACCGTCACAATTTAAAGAAACTCCGACAAGCATTACACACAGCGACGACGGCGGCGATACCACATACTTGCACTATGCTGCATTGAACGTGTCACAGCACGAGGGGCGCTGGTTGCTATCCTACTCTGTCGATGTTATGGGGGTCGTGCCCGGTCGCAACACGATTCAATCATCGGAATCACACGTGGTTTCAAGCGGCGGATCTATCATATTCAGTACCGTTCGCGGTGGCGGCACTAAAGACGCCAATAAGGACGCCAAAAAAGAGGAAAGCTCCACCGGTGCCTCCAGAATAGTCTCTCTGGATGCCGAAGGTCTGGTCCGGAGCACCGCTAGCACAGAGTGCAAGGATGTGCCGTTTTCGCAGACAATCACAATGACCGACGTGGTATACAATCAAACTTGCAACTCCGTGTTCGAGGGAAGGACCTACCACGTCATTGACGACACGCCAATTAAGCAGTGTCCGACCCTCGCCAACGACACGCAGGCCATCAAGTCCGACAAGGTATACGGCATGCCCGAACTATTCCCCGACCCGCCCAATGTCAACATGTCCTCGTCGGGGTCAGGTTGTGCCCCGGCCTTGACTGCGGCACTTGCGTCGTGGATCTCATCCATGGCGACAAACGTAATGTCCTGTTACGGGCCCAGGGCGGCCAATGTCAGCGAAGAGGCTGCGTGCTACAACTTGACACACATGAACACGACGGACACGAACACGACAAACACAAACAAGACGAACTCGAACTCGACAAACATGGCCTCGCCTTCTTTGACCGCCTCCATCTCCGCATCATATCTTGCCGGTCTTGCGATTGTCGTCATGGGCGTGGCCACTGGCGTATTGTCACTGTAGTTTCCCAGTGCGTGGTAACTATTACAAAAGGGGCGATACGGTGCAGTGAGAGGCGGTGGTAGCGAGTTGTGACAAGGAGCAATAGTGCCACGAAAGGTCCACGGAAGATTTGCATTGACATTAGCTGGCAACTAACGGAAGCACGAAAGTCTTTTCAGGTAGTAATTGTGAATATCCCCGAGGATTTTTTTTTTCTGTCCTTTTCTTTACTTATCTCAAGTTCATCAATGGTCATAATTTTGGTCTGTGGCCATCCTGTTTTACTGCACGGTTGTTAGATTTTTACCTGACGCGTAATTACTGATAAATTTTCTTAGTATAATGTCGACTTCCGCAGCAGTCCCCCTTTTATTTCCCGCTCTGTTTAGCCCGCCAACTTGAAATCTATTGTCTGTTTTCACATATTAAATCTTCTATTATTGGCAACATTGTCAACCCCGCTCCGTTAGCTGTGTCGTACATTGTACAGGCATTACGGACTTGTCCGAAAATGCGGAGACGAGAACAATAATTTTAACCAGGCGGTGCTATTTACTGGCAGCGCACTTTGTGTTTATTGTAGGTTGCTCGTCCGGTAAAACCAAACCGAAACCCCTTAATGTAAGATGCGGCGTAAATATCTTGGCATGCTGGTTTCTAGATGGGTTGCACAGGACTCGATATCTGCCTCGATTAACCACGAGCGGATGAAGATGATATTCAATGCCGTTATTTCTTGTTGGTGACATTGGCGCTTGGCGCCAAGTGTCTAAAAGTGTCTTTTGTGTCTCCTATCCGCTGCGGCTATTATTGTTTGTGTCGCCAAGCAACGGCGTGAAATGAACCTTAATTGATGGAAGAATATCGAACGGCTCGTGCAACAACGGGAGAGGGGGAAAATGGTAAGAGAGGATAGAATTAGACGCAAAGCAAGACCTACATGGCATATTTACCCAACCAACAGACCTCGCAGCCCGTGTCAACGGTCGGCTGGGCCACTTTTCCCGGCCATCCTCGGCCAACAGACAGCGGTCCGGATAATACGGGCTCGCCGTGCAAAAAAAGAACATCCGCGTTCTGCGGCCGAGTGAGAGCACCGGTGATGCCTGCAAATGTAAGTGCATTTGTGACCAAGGCATCGTAATGCATGTTGGAGATTCGTCTTGAGCGTCTAGGCTACAAAATGGGGGCGAGGCATTCTATCTGTATCGCAGTATATGAATCGACCGCCCACCAACACAGTTTTACTGGCAGTATTTTGACAGACACCACACTTTCATTCATCTTTACATACATGTCCAACCAACTGTGTCTACACACTCGTTATTTACAATGCTATTTCAAAGCGGCCCGGGTACGCTAGGCGCGGCTGCTCTGGCCTTTGTGGCGGCTGCTGTCCTCCCGGTGGCGAGCACGGCGGCTAAACTGGCACCTCCGACGCGGCTTTCGTTTGGGCCTGACTATCGAGGCGTCGAGCGGTGCCCGCAGAGATGCAGCGTGGCCGGCCCGAACTCGGGCAACTGGTCACTCTTCCACAGCCTGGACCAAATGGACGCGTGCACCGAGACGCTTTTTCTGGACTTTTCGCTGCTGGACAACGTGGACGACACGTCAACACGGCACCGCATATTTGCGTGCACGTCCCTGGGAGCCGACTGGACCAATACCATGGTTGGACGTGCGCGCCAGGTCGTGACGCCTCGTGATGGCGATGGGCTCCAGTCCCAGTCCGAATCTCAGTCCGAGTTCAAGTCCGAGTCCGCAGAGGCCGCGCTCTCTGCTACGCCGGTCATTTACCAGCTGGGACTGGATGCACATCGTGGTAATGGCACTGGCAATTCAAACGACAGCGAAGGCGTGACCCTGGCCACAGCCGATATCCGGTCCATGTCGAGACAGCTGCGCTCGTACCTGGCCGGCGGCTTCCGGCCGGCCAACGAGTCTGTGATTCTGTTTGCGCGGTCGGGCCGGGGCACTCTTGGCGTCTACATGGGCCGCGGCCTTGACAATGCGCGGACAGGCAGGTCGGCGCTGCGGGTGCTGGAGGCGGCGCTGCAGCAGTCCAATGCGAGCAGCAGCGTGGCCGTGCAGCTGTGCAACGACGACCCGGCAGCCGGTGGGGATCGCGACTATATTTTTGGTGTCATGGCCGCCAGCGACAGCCACTTTGGTCTGGTGCAGACGGCGCTGCAGACGTGGTACACGGGCTCGTGCATGGCCGCGGACACGTTTTCCGGCGGCGTCACCAACTACTCGTCCGATGCCGTGTACCTTTCGCCGCCTCCAAGCGCCGTGACGGCTGGAAACACAACCAGCACAATCGGAAACGGCACGATCAAATACGACACCAGCGGAAACCACACTTACACGCCGGCAGCGCGCCATATCGTGCCGCGTGCCAATTGCCGCACGAGAGACGTGGTGGATGGCGACTCGTGTGAAAAGCTGGCAGTCAAGTGCGGGATCTCGGGGCCCGACTTCACGCGCTTCAACCCCGACACAAAGCTGTGCAGCACTCTTCTGGCGGGCATGCACGTGTGCTGCTCCGAGGGCGCGCGGCCTAACTACCGGCCGTCGCGCAACGCGGACGGGACATGTGCTGTGCATAAAATTGGCCAGGGCGAGACGTGCACGTCGCTGGCGGCGGCATTCGACGTGAAAATTGAGGAGATCGAGCGGTGGAACCGGCGCACGTGGATGTTCAACGGCCGCAACCAGTACCTGGCGTACAAGGGCATGCTATGCCTCAGCGACGGCGACCCACCGATGCCCGAGGCTGTCGACGGCGCGCAGTGCGGCCCCACCATGCCGGGGACGCCGCGGCAGCCGGCCAGCGTCGACCTCAACACGGTCAACTCGTGCCCGATCAATGCGTGCTGCGACATCTGGGGCTCGTGTGGCACGTCGGCCGAGTACTGCACAGACACGCATGTGACGTCGGCGCCCGGCTCGGCGGCGCCCAACACGGCCGGCTGCATCTCCAACTGCGGCGTCGACCTGGTGCAGAGCGCGCCGCCAAAGCAGTTCCTGTCGGTCGGCTACTACGAGGGCTACCACTTTGACCGGCCGTGCCTGTACCAGGATCCGACGCAGATCGACACTTCCAAGTTCACGCATCTGCATTACGCCTTTGCGACGATCGAAGCTGGAAACTACACGATCACCACGGGCGACAACGCGGCCTCGTACACCTTTATGTAATTCCGGCGGCTCACGGGCGTCAAGCGCATCGTCTCGCTCGGCGGCTGGGGCTTTTCGACGTCGCCCAACACGTACGACATCTTCCGGCAGGGCGTCAAGCCGGGCAACCGCGAGACACTGGCGGCCAATGTGGCGCGGTTTGTTATAGAGCACGGCCTAGACGGCGTTGACTTTGACTGGGAGTACCCGGGCGCCTACGACATCCCGGGCATCCCGCCGCCGTTTGACGGCAAGGACGAGGGCCCCAACTACCTCGAGTTCCTCAAGCTCGTGCGCAAGCTGCTGCCTAACAAGTCCATCTCCATTGCCGTGTCGTCGTCGTACTGGTACCTGCGCAACTTCCCCATCGCCGACATGGGCCGCGTGGTCGACTATGTCGTGTACATGACGTACGACCTGCACGGCCAGTGGGACGCAGCCACAAAATGGTCGCAGCCTGGCTGTGGCGACGGCAAGTGCCTGTGGAGCCACGTGAACCTGACAGAGACGATGAGCTCGCTCGTCATGGTGACCAAGGCCGGCGTGCCGTCCAACAAGATCGTTGTCGGCGTGTCCAGCTACGGCCGCTCCTTCAACATGGCCGACGGCGCGTGCTGGACCGAGACGTGCAAGTACACGGGCACGGCCACGCAGTCCGACGCCACGCCGGGCGTGTGCACGGGCGTCCGCGGCTACATTGCAAACGCCGAAATCAAGCAGATCCTGGCCGACCCGCGCCGCGTGCGCACCAGCTACCACGACGCCGGCAGCGACAGCAACATCCTCGTGTACGACACCAACCAGTGGGTCAGCTACATGGACAGCAGCGTGCGCAACGCCCGCACCCAGCGCTACCGCCAGCTCAACATGGGCGGCGTTGCCAACTGGGCGATCGACCTCGAGGACTACAACGACAAGCCGCCACACAGAGACCACGGGGACGACGGGGACTCGTCCTGGGACGGCTTCATTCTGGGTATCCGCATCAATGGCGCAGAATCCGTCAGCGGCCACGACGACTACCACGGCCCACGCACCGGCAACTGGATCAACATAACATGCGACAACGAGGCCGTCTCCAAGCAAAGCTGCAAAAGCGGAGAGCAGCGCTGGGACATGCTCAACGCAGATCATGCGTGGAGTGACGTTTTAACCACGTGGAATACCAACAGAAGCGACAGCCAGAAACTAAGTGTTCATATATCGGACATCCTGAACGGTGTCGAGGCGTCAAACTGCGGAGCACTGGAAAACAGCAACTGCAATGACATTGTCAAGTGCTATACCAATCCTTGCGTCGGTGCTACCAATCCTTGCGTCGGTGCTGCCGCGTATGCCGTGTGGAACTCGCTGGTGGAAATTCATCAGGTGCGTCTACATCCGTCTGTGTCCATCCACGTCTATCTATATCCATATTTTCTCCATCTTTTATCTCCATCTTTTATCTCCATCTTTTTCCCTCAAGTCAATCCCCACTGACACAATGTGCGTGTTGCAGATGTTTGACAACTTCCACAAACTCCTCACAGGATCGGTGTATCACACGGTCGTCGACATCGCCCTCAAGGATTTTGAAGACGCCTTTGCGCCCGTCATTCCTGCGGAAAACACCGCATGGGTCGACATTCTGTTTGCCATTGTCTCGCTCGGCGCGACCGCCGCGGCTGCGCCCTTCTTCAACACCATCCTGGCCGGCATCCCGTATTTTGCCCGCAACCCTCATGCCGCCGACAACATCAAGGACTCGACCTATGCGCTCATTGCCAGCGGCGCCATCATCAGCGGCACCGAGCTGAAGAGCGCCAAGGGGCTGACAATATGGGATGCTGCCGCCCAAGCCCATTTCCGTGAGTACATTGGCGAGGCCCTGGTGGCATGGGACAACGCCACGGCGTACGCGCTGGATTCGCTCATGAAAGGCACCGCCGACAGCCTTGATCGTCTGACCACACTGGTGTCCCACGGCAAAATGCTCTGCGGCGCGGTCGACCCGGACGCCCCGTGCCACGAGGGGAATCCAGAGAAATGCCCAATCGACAACAGTGCCGACGCCGCGGACGCGCTCACAAAGAACATCACCCGCCTTGTTTTTGCGTCGGCGCTGCCCAATCTGTGGCGTGTCTCCGGCTTACGGCCCTTTGTGCTCAACACCGGCTTCCCCTGCAACACCGTCGACCCGCTGCCCGACTACATGTCGGCCGCCACCATGCACGCCTCCTATGGCTGCTACCAGGACCGCCTGTACTACCTCGTCATGCCCAATCCCAAGAGCGCCGCCGTCCACTGCGACCAGCCCCTCTGCAATCTCGGCTCCTGCAGCCCGGCCGACTGCCACAACGTGCCCTTTGTGCCGCCGACGGGGCTCGACAAGCTGACGCCGGGCAACAAGTGGGGTAACCTCTCGCGCGACGACCTGATCCGCGGCGCCGTGCGCACCTACCAGAAAAACAACAACCAAAACGACGACACGCCGCTCGACGCATCCAACCGCGACACCATGATGGACCTGCTCGGCAGCGACTACACCACGCCCGGCATCATCCGCATCCCCGTGTGCTCGGCCGACATGGCCTTTAAGGCGTGGGACCTCGGCCTGTCGCCCCTGACCACGCCGCACTACCCGTGCGCCCCGCCGCCCCTGACCGCCAGCAACTGCGGCGAGTCCTCCTTTGTCGACCAGACCAGCAATGCCTCCCCGCCCGTCGGCGACTGCCTGCAGATTGTCAACATTGAGGGCACAAAGGGCGACTACCCTGTCTATGCCGACCAGCAAGCCGTTCTGTCGGCCGGACTGTGTGTCTTTGGCGTCCAGGTTCTGAGGGACAAGAAGGACCCCAAGGGCCCCGTCATGACGCGCATTGCCAACCAGGACGCCGTCGACCTCATCCGCGACGCCGCAGCCCGATTCGGCGGATCCGGCCGGCTCGGCGCCAAAGGCACCATGAAATACGGCGACTACACCATCGAATGGGGCATCTACCACACCAAGTGAAACCCGCAAAATGTAAACGAGAGGGGAGGTTACCTTAGGCCGTGTTAGCTATGCGAACAAGATGTGTATTTAGAGGTAGCTCAACATTGTTGTACTATATATATTTATAAAATTAAAGGGGATTAAAATAAAAATAAAACTAAACAAAACAAAACAAAAAAATTATAAAATATTAAGTAAAAGAAATAATAAAAAAAATATAAACGTAAAAAACATTAAACAATTTTTTCTCTTCGAATCCCTCCAACCTCCATCTACATTTATCTATTTATTTATTTTTAATATTAACCTTTCGGTTACCGCTATACCTACCGCCGCCCGGCCGTAACGCGTAACCGCGTGGCCCCGGGGTATAGTTATACCGTTACCCCCCCTTTTGGCACTTACGAAACGTACACGACCGTTAACGGCGGATAACTCCGCGCCGACTAATAGTTTACGCCTCCGTTTAAAGAGCCGTACCGCCGTGGCCTTTAATAACCCGTTATAATCTTTTAATAAACGTAATTACACTATTACCGATACGCCGGGTACTTTTACTTTTTTTTTTAACTGGCCTTTAACACCTATTACTTTTATTTGTACTTTCGAAACCGTTAATAGTTAAACCGTTAATACACCGTTTACGACTTTTATTTTCGTCGACGTCGTTAGTATTTATGGTATTTTTAACTTTTACGTTATAAACGTTACCTCCGTTTTTATTATTATATATATAATCGACTTGTAAACCGACGTTGTATTTAACGCGGTTTTTTAAAAACTTTTTTACACTGTCGTTTTTTAAACTTTTTATATTGTTATTATATTAGTAATTATTATATTTATACTTACCGGTTACTTAATAAATAATAATTATATATAATTAATTTACGTTATTAAAATAACGGTATAAACTACCTTTTTATTATAATAAATATACGTATACTTCGGTAACTTTAATATTATAATAATTAAACCGTTACTTTACGATAAAGTTTTTTTATATATTAACCGAATAACGTTATTATTAATTAACGAAATTATTATTAAAGTTATTATAATAACCGTTAAAAGTTATACTCTCGTTACCGTTATACGTTAACTTTTTAACAAAAATTACGTTATCGTTTTTTTTAAAAATATAAATCGTTAATTCGTAAAAAACTTTTTTTAAATGGTTTTTTTTAACGTCGAAATAACTATTATAAGTTTAAAAGTTATTTTTTAAAACGTACCGACTAATACTTTATTTTTATTAAACTTAATTATTAAACTAAATACGTTTCGCTCGGTAATATAAATAAAACTAATAATTTATTAATATTTAAACTTAACTTTTAACGATAACTTTTACTTTACGTTAACCTTTGAAGTTAATATAAACCTTTTACTTTAAAACGGCGTAATTATTAACTATAAGTTTTATTATATTTACTTATATTAAAAAAATTATAAACCGTAAATTTATTACTAGTGTTAAACTTAAAGTTATTTAAACCGGAATTACTGAAAACCCTTACGGTACGTATATTATAACGGTGTTTATAATAATTAAGTTTATAAAAAAACTAAATTCGATAAACATTATATTAACTATTAAAACTTACACTTAACTTTTTCTCGCTTTTACTTTACTTACCTTATATACTTTAACGAATACCGATTAAACAACGGTACCGATAAACGTTTCCCTTTAAATAAACTAAATATTACTTTTTTAAATACACTATAACTTTCACCGTTAAATTTAAACTATTAATAATACTTATTATTTTTTAAAATATATATAAAATTAACCGTTTCGTATAAATTACCTTTTATTATATAAACTCCCTCGACGTTAACGTAATCTTTTTATAAAAAATTATACTTACTTAAAACGACGATACTTTAAGTTTAACCTCCGACAAATACTATAAGTTATAAATTAAAAAAAACCGTTTTACTAAATACGTCGTTAAAAGTTTCCCATTAATATACTAATAATACACTATAACTAAAAACATTATATATATTACTATTCGAACAACCGAAACCTAGTTATTATATATTATCGACATTTATAACAAACTTTATACCCTTAGTCCTCGACTATAAAACTTACCGTTATTTTAACCCGTAACTTTACCGGTTTTCGAAATTAAAAATAACGTTGTCTTAATAAAAAATATTAACCTTTACCACCCGTTTTAAAACTTAACAAAACGGACCTTCACCTATATTAACGTACTTTTTAACTTTACAAACGAGTAAAATTTATCCCTTTTTACACCGCCCGACACATTAACCTAATAACCGTAAAACCTTTAATCCCACCACCGCCCATTTATTATAAACCACACGTAAACCTTATTACGCCTTTAAACTATACACTCCGTACTAAATTAACTAAGATCCGACTATACACTATAAATATACTTTATACCAACGTTAACTCCGTTAGTATTAATAAACGGTTTTTATTAAACTAAACTTAATCGAAAAAAAACCGTATTTTTAAAACGAAGTATACTTTTCTTAACGCCGTTACCACCCACTAATATTATTACTTTCGAACGTTAAACTAATAACTTACTCGATAAACTTATTAATATTATATACGTATACGCCTTGACTAAGTTATTTTTAAAAAAACGACGTTTTTTCGATTAAAATACGGCCGTTACTACCGCTATTAACACTTTTCGCGTTACGGAGAAAAAGGTATACACCGGGGACCGGTTTAAAGTAACTTACGAAACCGTACGAACGATATAACAAGTATAATAATAAACTCTCTAGTATATAAGTATACGTTATTAACGAGTTGTTTTATACGAAACCTTAACAAAAAACACCGACTTATAAAAGTTAAAAAAATAAACTTACTCTTAAAACTATACTTTCGCCGCCCTCCCTTTCCTCCCGCCTTTAAAACGTTTAAATAATACGTACACCGTATATCTCGATAATAAAACTAAAATTCTTTCTCGCCGGTTTTTTTTAACCTTAAACACTTTATTACCCCCACCGGCACCGGCGCCGTATAACTACATCTTTATTAACCAAAACGTTTTTATAAATAATATTTTAACGGTAATCTACTGTACTTCTTTACGTAAAACTTTTAAACCGAATTAAATATTAAACGTACTCTTTTAAGTTTATAACGACTCTTTTACCCTTTAACTTTAAAACATTACTATAACCAGTTTACACTTTAACCATTAACTATTATATTTTAAAACATTTTATACTATCGTTATTTCGAAACCCGGTAAAACCGCTTTAAAAAAACAAAAGGTTAAAAACTAAAGGTTAATAACGTTTTTTAATATAATTAATAAAGTTATCGAAGTTATTGTAACTTGTAAACTCACCGAAGTAACGAAAAATAATTATTTTTTTTTAAAGGGTTAAATAAATAACCGGCGGCACCGGTTTATAAAATTAATAACTTATTTTTTTATTAACGCGGTACGCGGTATATAAAACCTTAGAGATATAGTAACTTTTTTTTAATTAAATATTTAAAAAACTTTTAATAATATTTATTATAGTTAATTTACTTACACTTTTTATACTTTTTACTTCTCGGTTTAGTTAATTAATTAAATTATAAACTATTTATTAAACCGAATTACGGAGTTTTTTTTCGATAAAAAAATAATACCGGTATAACTTATTACCGTAAGTGTTTTACAAAAGTCCCTTTTATCGTTTATTTTATTTATCTTTTTCGTAACACCGTTTTATTACACTTTTTATTAATATTATAAAATTATTACTTTAAAGTTTATAAATAACATTAACTTTTTCGTTTATAATTATATTATAACCTTTTATTATTATATCTTACAAAACGCTTAAAAAACAATTATAAACTAAGTACGGCCGAAAAACGTTATATTCAAACCAACGAAAAATAAACTTTTTCACTTTTCTTACGCTTATAAAACCTTAACAACGACGTTTACGCTCGACTAAAATATTATCTTTACCCCTTACCGAGTAACCCGTTTCTTCGGTATTTAATTAAATAAAAAACTCTTTTTTTCAAAGTATATTCGATAAATAAAACGCCGTTTCACCGTATAAAATTACATTTTTATAAAATTTACTAAAAAAATATAAAACTATATACTCTCGTAAACTTAAATAATTTATACGGTTATACTTTAAAGTATAATAATTTACGACGTAAACGTTTTTTTTTTAAAGTTAAAAAATAACCGACCGGTGTTTTTTTTAAATATTATTTTTTACGAGTATTTTTGTATAGTTTTTAAGGTTTACCGGTTAATATTTATTTATTTTTTTTACTTTAAATTAAGTATATTATTATTAAACTTTTATTTAAAATACCGTTAAACCGTTTTTTTATTTTAATTAAATTATTAAATTAAAACTTAAACGATTTAAAGTATAATATATTACTTTCGGCCGTTTATTAACTATTATTTATTTTTTTTTATATTACTTTCGTCGTTTACCTTTAAAAAAATAAACTAAGTTATAATTATTAACCGTTAAAAAACTTAATAATAATAAAACGTTAAAACTAACCGTTTTACGAAATTTTTCGTTATATAAACGTTATATTAAATAATAAAAATTATATAACACCGTTACTTTTATTTTATAAAAGTTAAAAATAACTTCTTTACGTAAATTTACATTAATTATATTAACCTCCGCGTATACCTTTTTTAACGTAAAACTATTAACTCTTTAAACTACTTTTACGACGCTAAAAATAAAACGACCGAGTATATAATTTTAATATACTTAAAAATATTACTACGGTCAATAAATTAACTTTAAACTTTCGAAAAACTAAAATATAAGTTATAAAACGGTTTTAAAACTAAATTAATCCTCCGGTAACTTATTTAAAACGATAAACTTTTAAAGTATAACTTTACAAAAAAGTTAAAAAAGTTACCGTCACCGAAGTAACGTACCGTCGCTTAAACTATACCTTTTTCTTATTTTTACACCGTGCCGCGGTAATACGTCGTTTTTTTTTAACGGTAATAACTTTATAAGTATAACGTTTTTTAACTTCGATTAAAACTTACTTTTTAAAAAAGTATTATCTTTTTTTAATAATATTAACTTTACGAGTATAATATTTTTTAACTTTAATTAAAACTTACTCTTTAAACGAAAAGTCGGCTAAACGGTTACACTTAATACTTTAATAATTTTAATAACGGCGGCCTTCGTCTCCGTCTTTATTTTAAGTATTAAATAATCGAGCGCCGAAAGTAATAACGATAAACTCGTTATAACGCCGGTAATACTTAAACGATTAATCTTAACGTCGAAAGTACAAAAACAAAAAACTCGTTATAACGCCGGTAATACTCGAGTAATAAACCTTAAAATAAAAAAAAAAATTAAGTTTACAAGCTATACACTTCTTTATTTTATACTTTGTTTACTACACTTACCCTTTTTATTTATTTACTATATATAACTATTTATTTATTTATTTATTTACTTAACGTATAACCTTAACAAACCAACACACACTCGTGTAAGTTAAAAAGTTTACACATACAATTCTGTAGCAGTTTCTTCCCTATGAGGGTTCTGCCTAGCTAGTCGCCAATAGTCAAGATTAACTAAGAAAAGCGAATAATAATAATAATAATAAACAAAACAAAACAAAACGAAACAAAAACACACAAAAATTAGCAAAATAGCTGCAGTGCTAATGGAATCGGCCGTGGTTTGCACATTGTACGCATCAAGCATTTACCTCTCATGTTTTACAAAGACGGAATGGATTGTGGTGAAATCTCGCATCTTTGGTAACATTTCCATTTCGGGAAATTCTTCACTGTGTTGCCACTACAGAATGTCTAGTCGGGAAAGTCGCTGCAAAATGGTGGGAAACCGCCGAACCGACCCGCTATGACTCTTTCCACCAGTTGTTTTTCTCGCTGTATTTCAGGGCCCAACCAAAGAAGTCTTAGCTCCGTTTCGCCGGTCTCGGCCGGCACTTGTGGTGCGATAAGGCTCTATCGGGCGCTAGCAACCGCCTGCAAAACAACGTCATTTCTCATTTTCTCCAATTCGTCTCCAACTCCCAATTCCATTCCTCCATTCCCCCATTTCTCCGACGACAAAGTCGACAACATCAATCGAACTCGACGACATCATGGCACAAGGTCGACAACGACCTGCGGTGGAACGGCCGGCGTCCTCGTCCTCCTCGTCCTCCTCTTCCTCCGACACAGACATGTGGCCCGTCGCCAAGGACGCCGCGCAGGCCGTCAAGCTGGTGCTGGTGTCCGACTGGCGGCGGCTCGTGCGGTGCTTTGTGTACGTGCCGGCCGGCATCTTTGCCATCCTGGCGGCGTGCTACGGCGTGGACCGGCTGCTGGCCATGGGCGGCGTATCGTTTCCGGCGTCGGTGGCCTGCTTGGTGCTCTTGTTCCTGAGTCTCCTCCTCTCGGACGTCGTCCTCGGCAACCGACGGACCAAGGCGCTCGTCCAGGCGATCAACATCCCTGGCGGCTGGTCGCTGCGGTGGCTCAACCTCTTTTTCACACCGTCGTTTGTGATGCTGCCGCTGAGCCCGCACATTTCCGCCGCGGAAGTCGGCAAGATGATTGCCGTTTTTGTGATTGGGTTCCTGGTCATGATGGTCGCGACGGCGTACATGACGCGGTGGATTCAGTTGCTCACGAGCCCGCCGCGCAAGGCGATGCACCAGCGGACAGACAGCGTCCGGCGGGACGTGCATCCGGGCGAGGGTGGTACGGCCTACAACAGCGATGAAGATGAAGAGTTGACGCCCTTGAGGACCGACTTCCGTACGAGTACCGACGGCATGCCACCAATTCCCCCTCAATCGCACGCTGCCGCCTACATTACCATCCGCGGCCAGAATCTGGACGACCCGCTGAGCTCGTTCAGCGACGTTCCTGCACCACACACTCGACGTATTTCTCAGCTCAGGCAATCGGCAGCGGCGATCATGGCCCGCGGTATGCAGGGCGGTTCCGCCAGCGGAACGACATCGCCAACACCTCCGTCTAGAGCTGACCGGTGGGCGGAGTGGCTCAGTGTGCACTCGGACAGCCTCCTGTTTGCATCGATTGGCCTGTTTGTCGGTGTTCCGCTGTACTACTCGACTGGCTATGCCATGCCTCTCCAACTGGCCGTCAATGTCCTGGCGTTCTTTGGAGCCATGTCTCTTCCCCCGTCGTGGCGTCAAATTCTGCACCCTGTGTTGGTGTCCGCTTTCTCGACTCTTTTGGTGATTTGGCTCCTCGGAAGAGTCGGCGGCGAAGGACTGGTCGACACTCTACACAAGTACCGGCCGGGCAACACATATCTCAAGATCTGGTCTTCACCTTCCACAGGACTCATGCCCGGCGCCGGCGATATGCTTGCTAGTGCGTTGGATGCCAGCATTGTCTCGCTGGCCCTGCCCATGTACCAGTACCGACACGAACTCAAGCACCACTTTTGGGCCATTGTCGTGCCCAACATTCTGTTGTCGATCGCCTCGCTGTTTGCCTACCCCGTGGTTTGTTACCATATTGGCATCAGTGCAGAACGCAGTCTGGCGTTTACGTCGCGGAGTCTAACGCTGGCACTGGCCACGCCGGCCGTGCGCAATTTAGGGGGAGATGTCAACACTGTAGCTGCCGTGGCCATTCTATCAGGCGTTCTGGGTGTCCTGATCGGTCGGCAAGTCCTTGCCTGGCTGCGTATTCCAGAGGACGACTACGTGACACGGGGCGTGACGTTTGGCGCAAACGCGTCAGCACTCGGAACTGCTTTGCTTCTCAGAGTGGACCCGCGCGCGGCAGCCATTTCCAGTCTGGCCATGGGTCTGTTCGGTGCCATTACCGTGGCGTTTTCGTCGATACCGCCCATGGTGCATATTATCAGATCGCTGGTTGGGCTGTCGTGAGGAGCGGCGCATTGTATCCATATACCCTTTCATTTTGCATCTATATAGACCATCATTTGAATTTATTTCGCATGTTATGTCACTACCTCTTGCCTAAGAGCCCGATGCATTTAGCGAGTTACGTGTTTGGCTAAATTGACTTTCTACTTTTCAACATTTAGCCGCTACTGTACAAGTACGACCCAGTTCTGCTGAAATTCTCTAGTTACACTGCAACCGTTGAGGCCGTACCGATTGTGTTATGATTCTGTATATTTAGTCAAATTTGGTTACTTTGTCATCCAATTTGCACAGGGCCAGTCAATTTAGCCTCTCTTATTGTCTACTTCTTCCCAGTCACATCTCCATACATGGCCTTTGCCACTTTCCACAGAACCGTACGCGACTCCCAAAGAGGCAAGAAAATGCAAATGATAGCACTGACCCAGATCCAAATGAAAGCAATCACCACATACGCCTTGAAGAAGCCGAGGCTGAACGTGTAGCCGGTGCCATACAGTGTGAGTGGCAGCAAAATGAAGAAGCCAAAGAAACCGACAGTAAAGGCCATCCAAGCCAGCATCTTTTGTGACCGGACTTCTTCGTCGGTGAGGGCAGACATGGGAACGATTGGTTCTCTGTGGCGGTTGAAGTGGGACGAGATGGCGTTGTCGTCGGCAGGCGCCACAGTAGATGTCATTCGCTTCTCCATGTCCGCCTTTTCATCTCGCTCGGCCTCTTCCATGTCGGCAGCCACCTCGGCAGCTTCAGCAGCGGCCGTGTCTGCCGGGACGCCTTCAATGACATAAGGGGCCTTGGCTGGGAAGGTGAACGTCAAGGCCACAACCATGACTAGTCCAACACCTAGAGCGACGGCATCGGCGGCCAGCGAGTTGTACGCATCGCCGAGTGTCGTGACGTTGATATGTCCGGACCGTACCTTTGTCGTGACCATCCATGTCACGAGTCCACTGCAGAGGGCAAGAATCGGGCTCCATTGTGCAGCCGCCGTGCTCGTCCTGTCCCACAGCACAATGGATGCCATTGGGAACGATCCGCCGCCCATGAGACAGCCAAAGATTTTGACGAGAAACCCGAGGGAGATGCCAACTTTGTAAAAGATGCAACAGACTGCGGCTAGCACGAGCCCGTAAATAAAAAGGCCAGCAATCGACGTCCAAAGCAGCGTCTTGTTCTTGGCGCCCGGGTTGATGTACGCCTTGTACACGTCAAAGGTAATGAGCGAGCTGGCGGCGATGCTCTCGGCGGATGTGGACGACGTGACGGCCATAAACAACAAAACAATGATGAGTTGTGCGCCGCTTTTTCCAAGCAGGGCGATCGCTGCGGCAGGTGCAGCCAGGCCGGCACTGACTTGTGCACTCGTCAACTTGACCGGCTCGTACTCGGTGCCCCGTAGAGCCGCCGCGGCCAGTCCCATGCACGTTGACATGGCAAAAGGGATGGCATACCACGCGGCCGAGCCCAGCACATAACCGCGCACGGCAGTGCGCGGGTCCGAGGCAATCACCCGCTGCCAGTACGCCTGGTCCGTCCAGATGGCCGAGATACTGCCCAGCAGAATGGTCATGGCCGTCACCAGCCCGTCCTTGGACTTGACGGTAAAGTAGCTGCCGTTGTACGAGTCGGCGGTCTGCTGTTGGAGGAGACGATAGAGAGCCTCGGGCGACCCAATGGCCGGGCTGACGGCGTAGACGCTGAACATGAACGTGAAGATGCAACCGAACAAAAAGGTCGTGTGTAGGTAGTCGCTGACAAAGGTGGACCGGAGACCGCCGACGACAATGTAGGATTGGACGGCTAGGATCAGAATGAAATAGGACGCCCAAATGTTCATTCCCGAGAGCGCGGCAAAAACACCACATCCGCCCGTCAACAGGGCCGATCCGTTGATGATGTTCGACACGAGACCGAAAAAGGTGTAAATCTTGTGGGCTGTCCTGCCGTGCCGTGCCAAGACAATCTCGGGGAAGGTGTGTGCCTGGTTGGCCTTTTGTTTGACCCGATAGGCCGTGCAGGCAAACAGCAGTGTCATGCTGCTTCCAATGGCGCCATACCACAGCCCGCCGCCGACGCCGTAACTGTAGGAGAGCGTGCAGCTCGTCAGTAAGGTCGTGGCGTGCGTCCAGCTCGACACGATGCCGGCTGCAATCATGCCCGGCTTGACCGATCGCGATGCCGCATTGAACTCCTCCGAGGACTCGAAGCTGTTGTATTGCCCATAGCGGTTCTGGGCCAAGGTGATCAAAATCATGAGGACGCAAAATCCCGCGCCAAGGCCGGCCACGAGGCCATAGCCGACGCCGGGCTCAAGCACCTGGAGTGTGCCGGAGGCAGACATCGTCGGAGGAATATATTTGTTTGTCAGGGTTATGATCAGCTTTAGGATATTTCTTGTGGTGATGATGTTAGTAAAATAAATATATGAGAAGGAAATATAAGATCCCGAATCACATTGTGACTATGGGAACTTTTTGTGCTTATGTGGTCTTGACCGGGGCATGTGTATCATGCTTCATGAACCTTGGGGACTATATTTCGGAATGCCGCTGATACGGTATCAACACGGCACAGATATTTGGTCGCTTATCAGGTATTGTTGGTCGACACTCGTGCGCTTATCTGATATCCCGAGTTGGGCGCCATATACCCATTAATGCTGATCTTATTAAAGACTTTCCGTCCCGTCTGTGCCGTTTTCGTTAAGGCGCGTTTAGGGGACAGACTTGGCGATAAGGTCCAACATGCACGGCATGCCCCTTGTCCCGCCTCAATTTATCGACTTCTTCGACTTTATCAGCCGTCCCGCGATACTTCGAGAGCGAACCAGGTTCTCGGACATATCCAGCAACCGGGTTCGGCCAGCACGGCAATTCCGTCGGAATGGCCAGGTCGGTGGGAACAACAATTTATTCGAATTTAACCATGAAACAAATGAACAATAAATGAAGGCACCACCACATTTCCGTAAACCGGGTTCGATGCCAGCAGCCAAGCCCCACCCAGCATGCAGCAATATCCATCGGAATCACCGGCTAAACACATTGTTTCCTACTTCTTGACTCTATCTATCTCAAACAGCCCGAAAGCGGAAGTTACTTCTTTGGAAAAGTGTGGCTTGACTCCGTGAGAGGTGGCGTTCGACATGCATATTAAACCGACATGGATGGTACATGTAGCCAACTCTTTCTCTTATTATTACATTCCTCTGGGTTGAAATCACAGGATAATCTTGCTTCACATTACTGGTGAATCAACACCGTTAACATCTACCACTTCTACAAAATGTCCGGCTTCGAGGATCTCGCTGGTAAGTAAGAACACTTCTCATCCGCGGCTTGCAATGGCACTCACATCTCATCTCAGAAAACTACGGCCTTTGCTACGGCAAGAACGAGCTGCCGTTTGGCAAGCGGCCCGTGCTGCTCGTCATCGACGCTGTCGTCGGCTACCTCGATCCCAAGTGTCCGCTGTACGCGCCCGTCCGCTTTGAAGAGGCCCGTCAGTCAATTGTTCGCACCATCGAGGCCTGCCGCGCTCTCGGCGTGCCCGTCGTCTTCTCGTCTGTCTGCTACAGCACCAAGAACGGCAACAACGGCGGCAACTGGTACAAGTACAAGCTGCCGCAGGTCCTCAACACCTACGACGAGGGCAATCCGTTCCGCGAGTTTGCCGAGGGCTGTCAGCCGCTGGAGACAGAGATTGTGGTGATCAAGCAGTACAGTAGCAGTTTCTTTGGCACATCCCTCTCAAGCGTGCTGACCAGCCTCGGGTGCGACACCCTCATTTGCTGTGGGTACTCGACATCGGGTTGCGTCAGAGCCACGACTCTCGACGCCATGCAGCACGGCTTCAATCCATATGTTGTGCGCGAGGCATGCGGCGACCGCCACGCCACGGTCAACGACAACAGCCTGTTTGACATGCAGCAAAAGTTTTCCGAGGTGCGGTCGGAGAAGGAGGTTCTGGCACTGTTGGAGGCAGCTGTCAAGGCAAAGGCCTAAGTCCAGTGGTCTGTGAAGGTCAGTTAGCTCTGTTAGCAATCCTCAAAATCCAATCAAGTCTTGCAAAACTTCATGCTTATCGTGATTCTTTTGTTTCCCTTTTCTCTCCTGCGTGAGTGACGTTCCGCCGCGGCCAAGAACCGTTGCGCTAAACTGGATTTGGCTTAGATCTGTCATTCGGCGGTCCGAAGCGCGGCCAAGAAACAGCTCCGAAGCTATCAGTCGGACTCTCCGACGGCCCACAATCGTAGCAGATATCGACATCGGAGCCGGCCAACATCACAGCAGAAGCGATACCGGCAGAGCTTTATCGGATAATGATCAAGCGATAATGTGATAAAAGTGACGGCATCGTATCTCCACGAACTTCGAGGGCCTTTGTTTACAAATTCAGGGGCAAATACAATTCAGGGCATCGTCAACAGCACTCCATCATAATGTCCGTCTTTACCCTTGACACCAAGCCCGGCAACCCGGTCACCGTCGAGACTGTCGACACAGTCGCCGCCGGACTAGGCGTGGCAATTGCCGACGACGAAAAAGAGAGCTACCGGACACTGCTGGCGGTCTACCACGAATCGGTCGAGTCGCTGTTTGCGCTGCCCGGGCCGGATGCCTTGAAGCCTGATACCACCCGCTTTCCTCGAGACGATGTGAGGGTACCGACTGCCGAAGAAAATCCACTTGGAGCGTGGGCGTACAAATGTGTCGCCCATGATACTAAGGCACCAGCCGACGGCATTCTGGCCGGTCGTACGATCGCGATCAAAGACTGCATCGGTCTCGCCGGTGTGCCGATGCAGTTGGGCTCCAGCATTTATGAGGACTACACGCCTGACGTGGACGCTACTCTCGTCACACGTATCCTGGAGGCCGGCGGCACGATCACCGGCCGCGCTGTCTGCGAGAATTTCTGCCACTCGGCGACATCGCACTCGGCCAACACAGGCGTTGTGCACAACCCTTACGCTCACGGGTACAGCAGCGGCGGCTCGTCGAGTGGTAGCGGTGCGCTGGTTGCGGCTGGTGCTGTGGACATGGCCGTCGGTGCCGACCAGGGCGGCAGTATCCGCATCCCGGCCGGGTGGTGCGGTCTCTTTGGCCTCAAGCCGACATTTGGGCTCGTGCCGTACACGGGCGTGGGCTCCAATGAGCCGACCAACGACCATGCCGGGCCGATGTCACGGACGGTGCTGGACAATGCAGCTCTCCTAAAGGCGATGGCTGGCAATGATTGGATCGATGACCGCTCGTTTGGTGCGCCGCTGCCAAAAGACGTGCCAGACTACGCGGCCCTGCTCAAGGCACTGCCAGATGCCAAAGTCCTCACCGGCATCAAGATCGGCCTCATCAAGGAGTCACTTGAAATGCCCGCTTTTGATCCTCGCGTCAAGGCAACCTTCCTTACAGCCGTTGACAAGTTCCGGGCCTTGGGGGCCACCGTTGACGAGGTCAGTGTGCCGATGCACAAGCACGGCGCGGCCATTTGGACGGGCATTTCCAAGGCTGGTGGAGCGGCCAACAAGCTGGGCATCACGTTTGGACGGCGGGGCTACATTTTAAACAGCATCACCGAACGGGTGTCTCCCCTCACGCAATCGGCCTGGGACCAAATGTACCCGAGCACCAAGAACATTCTGCTGAACGGTGCCTACGGGATGAAGAACTTTCCAACACTTCTCGGGCACGCCACCAATTTATCGCTCCAACTGCGCCAAGACTACGACCGTGTCCTTGCCGAGTACGATGTCCTCCTTCTGCCTAATCTGCCATACCTGGCCAACTCACACGCCGCGATCCCTTTTGCCAGCTCAACGCCTGAGAACAAGGCCAAACCACTCGACCTGATCGGCAAGCAGGTCGGCCTCACCTACAACACGGCGCCGTTCAACCAGTCCGGGCATCCGGTGCTGGCCGTGCCATGTGGTATGCTTCCTATTGAAGAGGGACCGCTAGCTGGGTCGGGCACGAAACTGCCGGTCAGCCTTCAGATTGTCGGCCGGTGGTTTGACGAGAAGAGTGTCTACAGGGTAGCTTATGCTTGGGAGCAAGCCTACAACTGGAAGGAGTTGTAGACTTGAGGAAAAGAGAAATCAACAATTTTTGTTCCCATCGTGTACATATCGTTAAAAATACAAATTGTTCCGTAACTCCATCCTTGAACTCCTTAAATGAATACCATACACCTCCACCTAGATCCCCTCATCCGTCGGCACGTCAAAGATCCCGTTGCGCCATCCATCACGAGCATATCTTCCGTTGGCAGAATCTTCGTTGATGCGCTGCTGTGCCTCTTCTGCTTCTTCCCTCCAGACTCGGACAAGACTTCCCGGCGCATAGACGCCGTCAAACACTCCCGTGGCACCCTCTTGGAAGCCGACTGACACATCCATGTCCGGGTTCTCGTCGACCGATGCCTGGTAACGAGAAAGGACTGCCTTGATGACCGGCACAATCGTCTCCAGACTGCTGCCTCCACCGGCGGCAATCTTGGCCGCCCGCAGCCGCTCGCGGGCAAAGACCAGTTCCTGGTTGACTGTCTGCAGGCTCTCCATGATGGAGGTAGCCAACTGACGCTCGAGGGTCGCCTTCAACATTGGCCGCAGCATGGGCTTGAGCATCCACGCCAGCCACGACACCTTGCTCTGCCGGAGACTGAAGTCGAGGTGGTGGATGTGCACCCGTACTCTCTTGAGTTTCAAGAGCTTGTCGGCAGTGCCTCGCACGACATCCACATCCAGCTGCACGTCGATGCCGCGCTCATCGAGGTGGAAAGAGGCAATGCCCTCGTCGTTGAACCAGAAGAGGCCCGAGTGCACCCTCAAGACATAGCCAAAATCTTCGGCGGCGACGGACAACCCACGAATAAGAATGGTGGCCGATGTGCCGACAGACGATCCCCGATCGTGGCGGGCGCCGACATGCGTCTGGTGGATGTCAATGTCATTGCGGATCTGGACTTGCAGGCGGTGGGGCAGGAACGAGGAAGGCTCGGAAAGGGTGCCGTGCAAAGCAGGGGCATGCACATCGTGGTGCCGGCCAGGTTCAAGGACAAGACCCTCCAGCAGAAGATCGACGTCGTTGGAGACAATCTCGAGCCGCGGGATGGGGATGTACTGGATGGCCTGCACGAGGCGAGGCAGATACACAGAGATGGTATCTTGCAGCAGCTCCGTGTTGACATATCCGTCCTCGGCCGGCCACAGAATGTCGGCAATACGTGTCGTGGTCGACACCAAGTCGGATACATCTTTGTCCTCAGCCACAGACTGCAGTGTCGTTTTGGCCTGGGCGAGAAGTGCATCGATATCCTCGCGGATAGATGTCGATGAGGTCGAGTCGGACGACCCCATCTGCTCCTCCAGCTCGGCACCTTCTCTCTTCAACTTGCCGATCTGGCCCTCCACGTCGTCAAAGAATGCCGGATCGGTCAACATGTTTTGAAGCGTGTATCCAGCCGACCGCACGAAAGTGTCCACCTGCTGGCTGTCCCCCTTGGTTCGGTCCAGCAGCGCCCGGAACTGAGCCTCGAGTTTTGTCCATGCTTCCGGGTCGCCAAAGGCTGTCAGGAACGACCAAAAGTTGCGCAGTGCCACATCCGCCTCGTCATTTGTCGTGACTGCGCCAGTCGTGCCAGGTCCGTCTCGAATCTCATCGACAGCCTCTTCGACAGCGTCGACTACTCCCTCAGCCGCCCTGACATACGTCTCGGCGTACTTTTGCAGCAGGAGTGTGAGTGTGGACACAGATTGGGCATAGTCTGGCCGCTGTCTGAGGGTGCCCACGGCCTCTTTCAGTCTGCCCAGCAGCCGCTCTCGTGCACCGTCGTCATTCTCGACCAGCTTGGCCGTCACGCTCTGCTGCGCATCTGCCGCTACTTTGGACGCTCCAGCCACGACTTCGTCTGTCACGGCAGCCACCGTCTCTTGGGCAGGCACGGCCCCGTCCACCTCGGCTGCGCTCTCAATGTTGTCCGCTGGTACCTCGGCCACGTTTTCGGCCGCATGCTGCGACGCATCCGCCAGCGACTGCGCCGTGTCCCGGAATACGTCCCGCCCGACCGCCGTCAGGTCCGCCAAGAACAGCCGGAAAGGCGCATTCGTCAGCAGCAGGGCCGTCACCGTCTGCAGGCTCTGGTAGGTCGCTGACGTGTAGCCGGCCGCCTGGCCTGCCCGGAACATGGCCTGGCTCCCGATGCGGCCAATCTCGTCTGCGTCGACACTGACGTTGACGTCCAGCCGTGCCCGCCGCACGCACCACGCAAAGTCCTGGATCTGGTCGCCGCCGTTTTTGTTTTCAAGCAGCAGGGCCAGCTGGTCCAGCCAGCGGCCGCTGAGCGCCGACAGGCGTTGGCCAGAAACGCTCAGCCCAGAAGGTCTTGCGTCTCCCCGTAGCCTCCTCACATTCTTTATCAGCTGCTGCGTCGACGGCAGGTAGCCTTCGCGCATGGCTTTGACCATTTGGTACGTGTGCAGCTTGCGGTGCAGGGCTCGTTGGTGCGCCGTCTCTTCGTCGCCGTTTGCCAGCAGCGGGCGCCGCTCGCCGTCGTCGACATCTTCGTAGTCGCTACGCGAACCTCCGCAAAAGCCGCACGGGTCGCAGAATGACATGTCGGAGTTGGTGTCGTCGTGGACCGGATGATGATAAGTTCAATTGAGCTTTTTGATGCTCATGTGGAACCTTTGCGGTTTGTTTGCACAAGGAAGCTCAATTGGGAGCTGTCGATCGCGCCTGCCGTTTGAGTAGCTCGACGCGGAATGTATGACGTCGTTCTTTGTGGCTGCACGTGACTGCACCAAAGAAACGGTCATTTTCACCCCATGTTTTATTTGCATCAATTCAATATCCCAAATAGCTTTCGAAACAATAGAATTCAATTTGCACGCTGTCTTTATGCAAAATCATTTTTGGGATGAAGACCTCATCTTCATGTTGCTGCTTTGGTGGATGTTTGGGAGGGCACTGACGTCACTTACACCAAAATGACTAATCTCACAGATCCACAACAGCAAACATACAGACCATTTATCAACACTTTTTGGCCGTTTGGAGAGTGTAAATCATTATTTTGAATGTTTTAAATTCTTATATATTTATTTAATGTCATTTGAGGGATGTTGGTGATTTTTTTACAATTTATTTCGTTAAGAATTTTGGATTTTGACATTTTACTTTGTTTTTCTGAGGAAAAATAAATTTCAAAAAGTTTAAGTTGAACAAAACCTGGCAAAATCAGCATGATGACTTTGTCTGCTCCATTTTCGAAAGAAACTTTCTATGTGAAAGACAGTCTATCAATGATCTCTTCATTTTTTTATGTTTAGTGAATATCATCAAAATCCATTTTTGTTTTCTGCTCAATGTCCACTTCAGCCTTGCTTTTCCGTTGCCCGTTACCCATTGTGGCGCTGGGGCGCTGGAGCGAGCCGTCCCCGCACGGAACGCAACGCTATCGAAGCTTCACCAGTCCCAAAAAGTCCACTAACACCAGCCAAGCATCGTCCTTGTTATCCGCTACTTGAATAGCCGTAGCTTCAGCGCCAGCCCAACACGGACCGGCAGTGGAGGCAAGGATCGGCAGTACAACCAGACAGCGGTAAACAGTCCCCGTCTCACGCTTCACCTTGTAGTTCTCCAACTATTCTCAACGTGGGCATAAGATCGGGGAGGCTGGCCGTTGCTGTTGGACTGGCAGAACATTTTGAGCGTTAACATGAACGCCTTCATGGGCTTACGAGTCAGGAATGGCCCTACTGAATCGTGAAATGGAACAACTGTGTGGCGTCGACTCATTAGTCTTTTTGTTTCTGCCAACGGGGCATGGAAAAGTGGAAATACGACTTCCATTGAAGTTTAAGTAGATTTATTTCCGTACTGTGACAAATCGTTGGTTTCGTTTCAATGTTCATTCTTCTGCATCTTATCGCAATTATTAAAGATCACAAAAGATGTGATGAACATAGAAAACCATGAGGTTCGGTGTTCCAGAAAGCATGCACACTGCGGAACGAAATCTGCCAACCGGCCGAAACCACTGTGTACGTGTGAACTTGGTCCATCTACCATTCTTTCTCCGATATTCAATTCCCGATGTCCCCTGTCCATCCACACATGCACGGTCTCCACATCTGGGAGAGCATATCCATTTGTTTTCTCCTGAAGATGTTCTCTCCGCATCGTTTCGTTTCTTTTCTCTACGTCTCCGCAAAGAACATCTTGAATCTCCACATGGAGTTGTGATATTACTTTGTAGTGCATGCACATAGAAAAGTGATGGGCGGATACAGTTACCCAAAATTCGGCAGAATCAGGGACACTTTTTGTCTTGATTACGGGACTGTCTGCGGGGATAACGTAGAGTCCGGGGTAGCTATCCCGGGCAGCAGGCAAGAACACACCAGGGAAGGCCAGACCAAGTCCAAAATCAGTAGAGATCAGCGGCATACAACATCCGGGGTTGTGGATGAGGAGGACCAGTGTGGGGAGGAGAGAAGGAGAGGAGAAAAAATAGAAGAAGAAAAAAAGACGAGGTAAAACGCGGAGAAAGTGAGGAGAGGTGAGGAGACGGCGTTTCCCTGTCCCTGATGATCTTCGGTATAAAGAGATGTGTCCCATCTTTTGTAATCAGCATTGACTCGAGCATCATACATCAGACATCATCCGACATTTACCCCTACCACCCTATCACCTCCATCATGGCCTCCGTCGACGAGCCCAAAGAGGCACCGGTCGTGCACAACGAAAAGACCGACAATGCCATTAACACGGGCACCGCGGTGCACAACACCGAGAACGATGCCACGGGCAAAGTGTTTTCAATTGACGACATGGACCTGCCCAAGGGGTACTTCCGGACGGTGCACTTCTGGGGCAGCATGTTTGCGATTGGCATGAGCTTGATGTGCGGCGTGGCCGGGTTCTCGTTTATTGCGCCGCTGCTGGGCATTGTAAACGCAGACATTGGCCCCAGCAGCGACATCAACTGGGTGGCCCTCACATACACGCTGACGGGCGCGGTCGGGCTGATGATTGTGGGAAGACTCACGGACATCTTTGGCCGCCGGTGGTTTTTCATCGTGGGCAGTGCCCTGGCGCTGCTGGGCAGCATCGTCTGTGCCGTGGCGCCCAACATCCCCGCTATGATTGCCGGAGAGACGCTGATCGGCCTCGGCTCGTCGGCGCAGCTCTCCTTCGTCTTTGCCGTCGGCGAGCTCGTGCCGATGAAGTACCGCGTGCTGGCCAACTCGTACTGCTACCTGTGGCTGATCATGCCCAACGCGTTCGGTCCGGTGATTGGCTATGCGTTTGAGTACCAGTCGAGCGTCGGCTGGCGCGGCTCGTTCTATCTGCTGACGGCGATGAACGCGGTGTGCACGGCCGCGTGGTACCTGTTTTACCACCCGCCCACCTTTGTCATGAAGCACGGCAGCGGCGCCGTCATGGCGTACATTCGGGATTTCGACTATGTCGGCACGCTGATGGCCACGCTGGGCTTGCTGCTGTTCATGATGGGCCTGTCGTGGGGCGGCGGCATGTACCCGTGGAAGTCGGCGCAGGTGATTGCCACAGTGGTGATTGGCGTGCTGCTGCTGGCGGGCTTCTTTGCTTGGGAAGTCTATGTGCCCCTCAAGGAGCCGCTGCTGCCCGTCCATCTGCTGAAAAACCGGGACTGGATGGTGTGCATCCTGATGTGGTCGATTGGCGCGTCCGTCTACTACGCTTTCGCCGTCATCTGGCCCGACATGGTCAGGGCGCTGTATGCCGACCAGCACGACATTATGTGGAGCGGCTGGGCCGCCGGCGTTGTGGGCGCCGGCATCACGGCGGGCGAGATCCTGGCCGGGTTCGCCAAGAAGAAGATCCACTGGGTGATCCGGTTTGTCTTCTTTACGGGCGCCGCTCTCCTCGCGTGCATGGCCACCTGTACGCCGGACACGCCGACGCGCGCCATCGTTCTTCTGCTGCTCGGCACAACGTTTATTGGCGCCAACGAGTGTCTGACGTCCACCTGCGCCTCCATCTGCATCACGGACCAGCGCGAGATCGGCACCGCCCTCGGTATCGGCGGCTCCTCCCGCTCGTTTGTGTCGACGTTATGTGGTACGGTATACACGGTTGTCCTGTCCAACCGGCTGGCCACGACAATTCCAACCCAGGTCCCGGCGGCACTCGAGGCTGCTGGCCTGGCCGCCTCCCAAACGGGTGCGTTCATCACCGCCTACGAGGCCGGCGGCGCATCTTCTGTCACGGCGGCCGGTATTTCAGGCCTCAACGAAACCATCCTGGCCGTCGGCGTGCACGCCTACAAGGCGGCCAGTGCCGACGCGTACCGCACCGTGTTCTACTCGACGATTGCCTTTTCGGGCATCGGCATTATCCTGAGCATCTTTGTGCCGAACGTCGACAAGCTGCTGACGGGCGAGGTAGCCGTGACGCTGCGGGCGACCGAGGCCGAAGAGGATGTCGTGCCGCGGTCCAAGCTGGAAGAAAATGACGTGTAACGGGAAGGTAGACTGGGAACAAAAATGGTGTTGAGATAGATTGCTGAATATAAGTATTCCTAATGCAATTGTGCTGCCTAATCCTGTATTTGTTGACATTTTGAAAAGTACCCCGCAATTTCAATTGGCCCCCAAATCGCGGTGTAATTCAGTGACCCTGTTTACTTGCAACCACACTCACACTCCTCGTAACACCACCATCACATCAACATCAACACCAACTTCAGAACCACCACAATGTCCCTCCAAATCGTGTCAGACCTCCACTTAGAGGCACCCAAAGGCTACGATGTCTTTGAGATTGTGCCGCACGCGCCCGTGCTTGCGCTCGTGGGCGACATTGGCAACGTCGAGCCGCACCGGGAGGACCTCGTCGCGTTTTTGGAGACACAGCTGCGCCAGTTTCGGGCGGTCCTGTTCGTCGCCGGCAACCACGAGGCGTACCATTCGACGTGGACAAAGACGCTGGGCATACTGAAAGAGATTGAAGCGGATTTCAGTACACAACGCCAGGGCGACGCCACCCTCGGCTCGTTTGTCCTTCTTGACCGAGGCATGTACCGCCTGTCGCCTCAGATGGTCGTCCTCGGCTGCAGCCTGTTCTCGTACATCCCACCCGAGCGCGAAATGGCCGTCAGTATGGGCCTCAACGATTTCTATCACATCGACCAGTGGGATGTGGCGTCGCACAATGCCGCGCATGCCCGGGACCTGTTCTGGCTCAACGATACGGCGAGAGAGCTGGAGGGGCAGGACGACGTCGAAAACATTATTGTTCTGACACACTGGTCGCCGACACTTGACCCTCGCGCCAAGGATCCAAAACACACGAGTGACACTCTGACGAGCGCCTTCTCGACGGATCTTACTGGCGAAAAATGCTTCACATCACCGAAAGTCAAGGCCTGGGGCTTTGGCCACACGCACTACAACTGCGATTTCACAATGGAAAGAGGCGGGGCTGCACCGCTGAGACTGGCCACAAACCAGCGAGGATACTACTTTGCCCAGGCGGCAGGATACGAAGAGGACAAGATTTTGTGGGAGAACAAGTAGAGTCTCCTCCGTTATTTTGATTTAGTTTTATATGACCTGGTCTATGATACAAGGAAAAGGAGTCTAGAACGAGTGTGGAATTTAATAAAAGGAACCAAAAGGACTCAAAACGAGGGACGATTTAAACAATAAAAATCAAATAAGACACAAAATGTAAATCACTTCTTTGTAACCTTTGTGAGTCTCCCCCAAGCACTGGCCACCCTCACTTTGAAGCCCGTCTTGGGCGCCCGTGCGAGCCAGTACAGACCGAGGGCCGCGGCAACGTTAAAGACAATGTAGGCAAACATGAGGCCCAGGTTGCGCCAGCGCTGCGAGTAGAAAATATTGACGGTCGCGAGGTAGGCGTCGGTGGTGGCCAGGGAACAAAACTGGCATGCATCGGGGAAGGTGGCGCCCGGGTTTGCAAGGCGGCCGCCGGCGAGCTGCATGTAAGGCTCCATGTAGGCGGCGCACGTCGTGTTGGCAGGGGGTTGGAAGGAAAGGAGCTCCAAGGTTGAGCAGGTAACATCATTTTGGGCGACGCCCGTGGCCAAGAGACCGCCGATGAGGTAGGTCTGAGGGGAGACGCGGTACATGAAGGACCAGAAGCCGGGGAGGGACGAGGCGGGGACCATGACACTGAGAGGGAGGTGTTAGCAAAGAACGCCGAGCGAAGCGAGACGTGATGAGCGGCAAATGTCACGAGGAAAGAGAATCGAGCGTAGCGAGGAAAGAAAAGCGAGAACCTAGACTAACCCGCAAAAGATGAGACAAAATGCGAACAAGAGGAGGGCAATGGTTGCTCCCAGCTCGGCGGTGGGCGCGCCGGCGACGACCATGTCGGCAAAGGTGGACTCGAACAACAAGAAGACCCAGAGGAATAAGAACATGAGGCCGCTACGCTCAGCAACAGCGTGGGTCGGGACGGCGTTGTTCTGCATGCCGACCAGATAATAAAAAGGGAGGAAGACGAGGAGGGCAGCCAGGGTGTTCCAGGGGATTTCGACCAAAATATTGGCCAAGACGAACATGGCCCAGTGGTAGGTGCGGGCGGCGCGCTCGCGGACCTCGAACAGTTCGCGCTGCTGGATAAAGTGCGGCATGGTCTGGTAGGTCAGGAAAGCAAAGATGACGAGCAGCAGGAACAGGGAAAACATTTGGCTCTGGAGGCCGGTCTCGGTGAGAGGGGCGCCCTTGAAGGAGAGGCCGATCAGCAAAGCGGTACCAAAACACAAGGCCAGCTTGGCATAGATGTAGGACGGGGTGCGCCAGTACTGCTGGGCGACGCGGCGGGTGACGGCCACAAGTTGGGTGGTAAATGGGGCGGCATAAGTTGGCGCTCCGTCGTCGATATCAACAGACGATGCACCAGGGCCCGTCACGCCTTCCAGCTGAGCCAACTCGGACTGTACTTGGCGGTACTCGCTGCTGGCCCGCCAGGTGGCCGCCCAGTCCTGAACATGGTCTGTGATGGAGACCTCGTCGCGGGCGGCGCCAATCACGCGCAGCATCCACTCTGCCGGGTTCTCGTCGGGGGCACAGTCGGGGACTGTGCTTTCAGGCGACCTGTTCTTCTCGAGATATTTGATCAGGGTCTCGCCGTGCGGACCAATTTCGCCAAAGTAAACGGTACGCCCGCCGGCGGCCAGCAATAGCAAACGACCAAACTGCTCAAACAAAAGAGCGGACGGCTGGTGGATGGTGCACAGGACAGCCTGACCGTGGTCGGCAAGTCGCCTGACCAGAGTGGTGACAGACCAGGCGGTCTGGCTGTCAAGGCCCGACGTGGGCTCGTCTAGGAACAGCAGCAAGTCCGGCTTGGCGGCGAGCTCGACGGCGATCGTGAGGCGTTTGCGCTGCTCGACATTTAACCCGGCGACAACGGCGTCGGCATATTCTGCCATTTCAAGCAGTTCGAGGACCTCCTCGACATAGGCGTGTTTGTCGGCGAGAGACACTGCAGATGGCTGCCGCAGCTCGGAGCTAAACCGCAGAGCTTCTCGGACAGTCGACGTTGTCAGATGCACATCCTGCTGCTGCACATAACCGGTCGTGCGCTGCTGAAAGGCCGACCCGCGGACCACGCCGTCGACCTGCATGGCGCCAGACACAACGCCAGTGGTGACGCGGGCGGCAAGGACATCGAGGAGAGTCGTCTTGCCGGCGCCTGAGACGCCCATCAGGACAGTCAATGTGCCCGGCTTGACCCAGCCGTCGACGTGATCGAGAAGACGACGTGTCTCGCCGCCGGCCACGGGGATGTCGTAGCAAACATCGCGCCAGTGGAAGATGCCCTTGGATCCGATGTTCTTCTCGCTAGTAGCAGTCTTGCTGTTGTCCTCGCTGGGCTTTTCCTCGGAGACTCTCTTCGGGCCTTCTGCTGGCTTTTGTTTCTTCCTAAACACTAGGACCTCCCCTTTGGATTCGGCCTCTGTGACCATTTCTGCGGCCAACAGGTACAGGGAGAAGAAAAAGACCATAAAGGCCGCCAGGATGCCCAGGTTGCGCCACTTATGGCTGTCTTCATAACCATAACTGCCCTGGAGAATCACGTTGCCCACCACGAAATCAGCACCGGGAGCAGCGCCCGCTGTGGCACATGTTTTTTGAGTTGGGTCCAGCCCCGGGTAGGCCGGCACAAATTGTGTGCACGGAAACGTGCGGCCGCCGCCCAGCTCGTTAACAACTAAACTCTCGTAGGCATAGGCAATGGGGTTGACCCGCGCCACCCAGCGCAGCCACCCTTGCATGGCGCTTGTCGGCAGCACAAAACCGGTGTAGATTACCAGAGCTAAAATCATGACGGCGGCGGGCGTCAGTGCCTGGTGGACCGTCCGCGACGCCTGGCCAATGGTGCGCAAGACGGTAGACATTGTCAGTGTGCAGGAGAAGCCGAACAGGAGAAAAATGAAGAAATGACCGGCGCCATGCCTTAGGTTGGCCATAAAGTAGAGGGGGATGTTGAACGCGAGAGCCGAGAGGATTTTGGAGGGCATCTCACAGAGGGCCGAGGCGACGGCTTCGGCGGCGGGCTGGTAGAGGGCGTAGCGTGCGTGTTTTTCGACAATCGGGCGCTGGGCATACAGTGACAAAATCTCGAGGGCACTGCTCAGAGCGTTGAACAGGATGGCAAAGAAGAGGACGATGCAGCGGGAGTTGATGGACGAAGCATCGTCCGGCAGCTGGAAGAAGACGCTGCCCAAGACGAGGGAGATAACAAGATTACCGGCGACCGTAACCACAAAGAACGTGGCATCGCCTCGCAGTCTCTGAACGCCGCGCCGCATGCAGAGTGCCACCTGCTGGGGAAAAGACAGCGTGTACGGCGACTTGGGGTGGGTCAAAGCCGCCTGCTGGGTACGACGAGCAGCAGCCATCACGTCGACAGCGCTGCCGTCACTCCCAGCATCAACCTCGTCCAGATCGGCCATCAACCTTTTATTCAAGGCACTCGACTTCCACGCTGTGGCAAACTCGTCTGGTGTCCGTGGAACGCTGTCTGGGTGCACGCCGGGACGGACACGCCGCTCGCCAGGGTTGGTGAGGGATGTTAAGAAATCCGCCGTCGTCTGGCGCGGCGGACACAGGTAGCCCATCTCTTCGAAGTAGGCACGGGCCGCGTCAGCCGGCCCAAAGTAGATTTGCCGGCCTTCGTACAGCAGGCACACCCGGTCGAAAAGCGAGTATGCCGCCTCCGACGCCTGGTACATGGCCACCAGTGCGGTTGTTCCCGCCAGCTCGGTCGACAGCCGCACGCTCTTGGCAAACTGCAAGGCTGTCGCGCTGTCCAGCCCGCGCGTCGCATTGTCCCAGCATTGGACGACGGTGCCCATCCCCGAGGTCGAGCCCACCCCCGACAGCATCGACTCCGCAATGCTCACCCGCTTGCGCTCGCCGCCGCTGACGCCTCGGACCAAATCGCTGCCGACGCGCGTGTTGACCGTATGGGAGATGCCAAACATGGCCATGACGACGTCGCGGAGGTGGGTGGCGTAGGCCGAGCGGGTCACAGAGCCCTCGATGCCGGGAAGAGATGGACGCACTCTTGGAGTTCGCGCCTCCGCCGCAAACTGCAGTGTCTGCCCCACCGTCAGCTGCGGAAAGTGCACGTCCGTCTCGGCCTGGTAGACGACTTCACCCCGGAAGCGGGACTGCATCACCGACAGAGGAATGCCCTGGTAGGAGACGGACGAGTCGGATCCCAGCACGAGACCCTGTCCTTCCTCGCCAGCCAGCGTCTTCAAGAGAGTCGTGACGCCGCTGCCGGGTCTACCGAGAACCAAAAGCATTTCCCCGCTTCTCACCAAGCCGTCCATTTGGTGCAGGATCGGCACTTGGCGCCGGCGGCTGCGGAGCCACTGGTAGGCGAGGAGGGGGCCTTGTGTCAACACGTTCAGGACATCGCGCTGGACGTCGGTGGCACTGCCTCCGAAACCGTGCACCTTGAGGTTGCGGTAAGCAACACCAGCAGTCGGACGAGGGAATTTATGGGGGTCCTGAGAACAGTTGTGCAGCAGTGTGCGCACCCAGAGGCGGGCATCGAAGCGAGGCGACGTTGGGTCGAGGGCGGAGGACTCTCCTGCGACGGGATGTTGATGTCTGTCCGTTGCGTGCGACACCGACCGGATGATCTCGAGGCTAAACTGCCGGACCATCTCGTTAGCGGCTGCATTGCTGTCGCCGTCGTTGTCGACAGTCTCGATACTGTCGTGGCCATTGTGGTCAGCGTTGTTGATGTTGACGTTGTTGACGTTGCTGACCTCTGTCTCTGCCATGACCATTGTCTGGGCCGACTCCAGCGACGGCTCGTGTTCTTTTGTCGGCGTCATCCTATCTACTGGTCGTTGTTGCTGACAAAAGATGTGATCGAGTTGATGGTAGTAGAGAAGGAGTTCAATGTGGCAGACAAGAGAAAGGTGTACTTATTCTATGTCAACTCGGATCAGTGATCGTCCTCGGGCAATCGAGATGATCTGGGCTCTGTTGACAGTTGCCCGATCTCATATACGTATGCTCCACTCGTGGGAGCTTTTATTTGCATGTGCTCCTTTTCTTTGTTTTATTTGTTTATATTTCATGAAAGAATAACTGAAAAACAAAAACCCTGCAAGACGAAAATAGACATGCTGTCTGTTATCTTGCTCACAGCCATCCTTGCTCACTCCTTCCCAGTCACCCCCTTCCCAATGACGGAACCTCGCGTTCTCGGAAACTTCGTTGCCCCTTCCTTGTAAGATTGCAAGAAAATATCAAAAATGAGGTCACCACAGACGTTGTCATCGAAATCTCGTCCAAATGGGAAACACAATCAAGACAAGGCGACTGATGTCGTCTCCGTGTAAGTCGTTGACCCATGGCGTCGGGACCCACCATACCAGCACTAACAAGCCCATCGGTGCCCAAAAACCGGGTCCTTGTCAGACGCGGGACGGGACCCACGGAATAGGGGCGACGAGCTAGTCCGAATCAAGAAAGTCGGCACCGAGTTTTCAACATCGCTCCTTCCTGTAACGCAAAACATCAAAACATCACCTCCCCCTTCGCACCTTCCTCGCCCTCCTCGGCGCCGAACGACGTCAATCTTATTTCCTGTTTCTTCAACCTTCTGTCGTCGACCTCTTTCCTCCCAAGTCTATCCGAGTTTTCGTGTCTGCCTACTCCAATCTCGACCTCATAAGGACGGGCTCGTACGAACCGTCCTCTTAGTCGTTTCGACGGTCTTCGTACATCTGCACTTCGTACGTTCTTGACTCTCTAATCGACCCCACCGACATCTCGCTTGACGTTCGCTTGGAGAGGACCAGACTGTCGTTGCTCGTTGTTTGTCGCTCGTTGACTCGTCACTTCTCTCTTCTCGCTAATGTCTTTTTGCCCACCCTCGACAACTGCCGAGATGGTCTCTTCAGAGAGCTCGGCGCCGCAGCCAACACCAACACCAACAAAGGCTGCACAGCGAGCCTCAGCCGTGTCCACACCATCAGAACAACCACAGCCTGCTGCCTCTGCATCGCCCACTGCCTCCTCGCCCCCACAGCCAGCATTCCGGCAGGGCGGCCACAAGTCGTGCGATGCCTGCAAGGCACGCAAAGTCAAGTGTCCAAGTGAGTGAAGTGCACCAATGATTGTCAACTACGAGTACGCCATACTGACCTGCAGACACCGACTATCCCGCGCCGTGCGGGAACTGTGTTGTAAGTCGCCCACCAATCATATGAAAAATCACCACTGACGGTATAGCGCCGCAAAGAAGTGTGCTGTTTCGGGAAAAAGAAGGTGCCCCGACGGAATGGTAGGCCACATATCTTTCAATTTATTTTGTCCGTCGTGCTGACTTTGCAGTCACTAAACACCTCCGCTTCACGAGGTCGTACAATGCGGGTGTCGACGGACCGTCGCCCGTTGAGGAGGCGCTGCGCTACGTGGATGAGCCGACACCCGCGTGTGCCTCACAAGAAGTGAATGCATGTGCAGAGGCTCTCGTTCTTCCCGTCAACCAGTCAAGTCCTGGAAAGACACAACCAGCGGCCGTGCCTGCCGTCCCGACGCTGTATGTCGACCATCTGCTGGCCCAGGCGAATCACACCAGCGGAAAAGACAAAGACAAAGACGGCCCAGCCGGCCTCCCCGGCAAGGTCAACAGCATCTTTGGCGGCAGTTATAGCTTGACGTACTTTTCGGAAAGCCGGCTGCGGTCGTTGTCCACGCGCCTGCGCAACCACAAGGTCGACGAGCTCGTGCGGCGGATCAATGCCCAGGTCAGGCAGCGACTACGAAGACCGGCTGATGCGCCGGGCGCAGATGCTTCTGCAGTGAAATCAGTTGAACCCGTCACCGTCGATGACGACTTTTCTACCGCCTGTATCCGCGCGTACTTTGAGCGGTTGCATCCTCTCCTGCCATTCTTGGACCGCACTGCCTTTGAGGCACGGGTGAAAAACGGTGACCACAACAAGTCCCCGTCTGGCACCCAGAAAGCATGGTCGGCACTCTACCACTCTGTACTGGCCATTGGCTGTGCCTACTTGGACAACAGCAGCAACCCAGCGGCGACGAACGAGACCAATGGATTCGAGCCGGGCACGAGCACGGCCTGGCGGTTGTTTTCGCGGGGCGCCCTTGCCCACTTTGCCGACTTACTCATACTCCCGGAAGACTCGTTGCTGGCTCTGCAGGCACTGACGGCCATGTCAGTTTATGGACTGGGCGTGGCGTGTTTGTCCATTGAGCGGGTCATCCTGGGAGAAGCAGCACGAAGGGCCCAGGCTCTAGCCCAAACTGCGGCTACCTCTTCACCCACGTTCCAGCGCACCTTTTGGGTCCTGTATGGCATCGAAAAGGTCACCAGCTTCCACTTTGGACGCGGGTCCACGTTTGTCGATACCGACATTGCCTGTCCATTGCCGTCATCTGTCGAGACGTGTGTCCCACTGTCGTCGACCTGGCTTGTACTGTCCATACGGCACGCCCGGCTTTTGTCCAGGACATACGCCTCTCTCTTCAGTGTCGGCAGTGCGTGCAATACGACGGCACACAGCCTTGCTACGGTCGACCAGCTCCACGCCGAGATTGAGCAGTGGCGGCTGTCCATCCCGTCGGATCGTGGACTCCGGCCGGAGAAGGAGGCGTCTTCACCCCTGTCGCAGTCTATGACCTCGTCGCCCGGCCTGCGCAGTTCTGATCCTTCCGAGAGAACCATGACTCTTGCCCTCCGCTACATGTACCACAGTCTAGTCTTGATCCTGTCACGGGCCAAATTGCACCACCTGGCCCAGGTGCCTGCGGCAGAAGGGACAGATGCCACCTCTGCAGCCCGCAAGTCCGCCCAGCACGCATTGGTTGTCGCCGCCCGCGCCATACTAGCCCTGACGCCCATGGTTGACGTCGAGCCCTACACGCCACTGTGGATGCTGGCCGTTGTTCCGCTGATGTCACTCTTGGTACTATTTGACGTCGTCGTCCACTCGCCCACCGATCAAGACTCGGAGGCAGAGACCGGCCTCAACCTCGTGCTCCTCGATATGGGTGCCGGCTATTTCAGTCGGATCGAATACGCCAGTGCTGGCTCTCTTCCTGGCTCGCTGCTCTCCGAGTTCGCCCACATTGCACGAGACTACATCAACGACTGTCAGAGACGGCCAAGACAGACATCATCATCGTCGACGGATGCCAAAAACACTCCAATCGTGCCCGTCGTGCAACAGCCTCCGCCGCCGGCACAACCACCAGTATCTCAACCACTACTCGTGCCCACCGTCCCTTCTCAGTCCCTCGAAATGGTCGACACCACACCCACAACACTTCCCCTACAGTGGCCCATCGTCGACGGCGTCGGTGTTTCTGACCAGCCATCTGCTTTGAAAGAGACAGAGACAGATCTTCCACCCGGTGGACTTAACCTGATAACAACGACTGCTGACACGGCCACCTTTGGCGGCAGTCTTGTACTCAATGCCGACGGAACGGCTAGCTCTGTCAACAGCGATGCCTACCTCAACGCAGGGTATTGGAATGGAAATACAGGCGGCTGTGGCGGTGATTTGGCCGGCACCGACGTCATGGGCCTCTTCACAAGCAACTACTACTTTCTGCCAGAGATGGACGGTCTCCTCTTTGGCAACAACTACATGTGATCTGCGTGTGCATAATTTGATATTAGATATTGTTGGGTATCTTGACATTAACTGTTCTTTTTTCCCTTTTCACTCGTCGTCGTCGTCGCCGCCGTTGCGGACACCCGCGTCCGCCCAATACCGCTCCGAGTCCTCATACTGCAGTTCAAAGCCATCCGCGTCCTGCGCCAGAATTTTCTTCATCATCAGCCCGACCGCGCCATCTTCGTCCATCTCAATCTTCTCGGTAGCCCACTCGCGGTCCGTCTCGGTCGTCCGCACATGCGACAGGCCAAAGTCAAACATGTACGCCCTGTACTGGACGTCCGTTTTATCTTCGTCGCCCGCCTTTTCGACCAGAAAATTGCTCAGCCGGACATCCCGGTTTATGATCTCGTAGTCGTTTGCCGTACGCACCGCCGCTACCGCCTGGTCGACAATGCCCTGCCACGCTAACCGTGGGGCGTTCTTGTAAACTTCTCTAAGAGGAAAGCCGTCAATATACTGGAGCAGGATACCTTTTACGGGCGGCAAGCTGGTGATACCATCAGATGGCAGTGCAAGTTCCACACGAGCCACGAGTCTTGGGAGCTGCTTCCCCTGCATGTCGGCCAGCCGGTCGTACGCCCGCGTCTCGGCCTCGTACATCTCGTCCGCCTTGGTGCCCAGAAACGCCTCGAGCTGCCAGCTGTTCCAGTCCTCTTCGGTGTCGTGCCGAAAGTCGTCAATCGTTTCGAGGTCGTGGAGAAATTTTGCGGCCGCGCCAGACTCGACAGCCTCGCGGTACGCCGCTTTGCTCTCCTCGGACCACGGCTCCGCACCAAAATCGCTCCGCAGTTGGTCCGCAAAGCGACGGTCATAAAGCTTGAGGAAGAGGGTTGAGGGCAGGCCCCCAGGCAGGTTTGGACTCACGACATCGACGACCATGCAGCACGATAGTGAGCGCGGCTCCACGAGCTTGCGGATGCGGACTTGTATTGTGGACAAAAACGGCGATGGGGCTGGTGATGGAGATGAAGGCGATACTGGAGGCTCCCCACGTGATAAAGTGGTGACTGGGTCTTTGTATATCCCTTTCACTATCGTTTCTGCCATCTCGTCTGTATCTTTTGTGTTTTGCGTCTCCTGCTTCTCTTCCATCGCCTGCGTCTTTCGAGTCTCTGTCGTCTCTCTTCTGCCTTTCGACTCATTCGTTTCTTCTTTTGCTGCTTCTTTTTTCGTCTCGTCCGCTGCTTGTGGCGTTGTCTCTTTCGCCTCCGACTCTGGCCCTGGAAGGACGACCAGCGTCAAGATCTGGTCGACGCGGTAGTCGTCAAACTCAGAGGAAGATGCCATTTTCAAATCGAGTTGCCGTGAACTTAAGAGTGCGAGCAGATGTGAGGAAGAAAAAAAAACGAGATCTTGTTGCGAGATGGTGTTAAAGTTCGATGAAATCGTGTAAGTGCTAACTAAGGCTTGTGCTAGGGCGTCCGGTACATCCGACCATCCGAGCAATCGAGCCACCGAACAGCACTTACACCACTTACAACACTTAGAGCACTTAGAGCATTTATAGACTTAATTTTGCCTCAGTTCGTTGGGCAGATCTGCCACATTGGGCATCAATGACAATACACCACGTGCGGGTATCATCGTTGGACAAGCAACGACAACGGCGATGAAGAAACATCCGATGCACAGAGAACCACGCAGCCAAGCACGATCTCTATGAGCAGAAACAGAACAACAGAATCACTCACGATGGATACCATTACCTACGAAGCGTAAGCCATCTATGCGTCAATGTCGCGTAACGTGCCCGCACCGTGTGGCTTTCTAACACTGCTGATCACTAGGATCGTTTCGTTGGCCGCCTTCAAGTTTGTTGTCGGCCCTGACAAGAGAGAATTCTTCATCCATTCCGCCCTCGTCGCCTCTCAGGCGTCTTTTGTATGTTCATGTTTAGAAAGCTTCACCCTTTGAATTGATCTAGGTATACCTTTTATGTTGGGCTAGGGGTCACGTGACCCTAGCGCCATAGCTCTAGCCCTGCCCGGGAGCCACAGATTCTGGCATTCCCGCCTTCTCTTTATGTAATATTTCTTCTGTACTTATGGTCTTATAGGTTATGAGCCTTTTAAGCTTCCGTTTTTCCGGTATAAAGTTGTATTAATCGAATTAATAAGGTGTGAAGACGTTGAATATTTACTTTTCGTTATATTTTTAACTTTTACACGGGCTTTAATCGTTTAAAAACGAATTTAAAGGTAAAAATTTAACCTTTAACGTTAAAATTGTATATTAAAATATTACGAATATTATAACTTTTAAATAATATTAATATTTACGATAGTTACTTTAATCGACGTTAAGTTTTTAAAAAGTAAAATAATTAAAGTATTTATATTTATTAAAATTAATTATAAAATATAAAATAATTAAATTTAAATTATTTATTATTTTAACGATTTTAAAACGTAATTCGAAAAAAAAAATTTTAAACTTATAAAATTATACGTAGTTACTTTAAAGGTAAAGTAATTAATAGTTAAAACCGTTTATAAAATATAATTTAAAGGCCGTTCGGAAAGTTTTAATATTATTAATAAAACCGTTATTAACTTTAAATTACACTTTATTTAATACGGTTATAACGAAAATAACTTAAAGTTTTATATTTAATATAAAGTTATTAAAAATATTTTTAGTATTATTTTTAATATAATAACGTTTAATGTACTTATTATTTTTATTTATTTTAACGTTATAAGTTTCGTTATATTTAAAAATTACTTTATTAAGTTTTAAAAGTTTATAATTATCTTTGATACTTTTTAATTTAAGTAATACGAAAAAACGAAAATTATTTTTTTATTTCGTTAAATTAAAACTATTATTTTTATTTTTTTTAATATTAATATACGTAAATTTATTAACGGTAAGTTTACGTACGAGTAAGCTTTTTAAATCGTTACTTAAATTATTAAAAACTTAAACGTTAATAACGGTAAGTAATTTATTTTTTTTCTTTTTTTAAAAAAATAATAAAACTACTTTAACGTACGCCGTATACGTTTATTATAGTTATAAATATCGTTTAAATATATTAATTTATAATAAATATAATAAGTATTATAAGTTTTATAAATTTTACGAATAATTTCGTACGAAAATAAATACTTAATACCAAGGTTATAACGGAGGTAAAAGTAAAAAAGGTAAAAGTAATAATATATCCCTTCGCTTACCGCCGAAAAGTGACGATAAAAATAAAAAGTAATTTTTATAAACTTTAATTAAAGTTAACTTTATAATTACCACTTTTATTTTAAGTCTTTTTAACGTAACTATTACTTTAATTAACGTAACGATCGATAACTTTCGGTTATCGATTATAAATTATATAATATAATAATTTATTATAAACCCGGCTTTTAAAATTACTTTTATAATATTTATAACTTTTTAATAATATTAAACGGTTTATATAATTTTTACGACGATTAAGATTTTTAATTACGACTTAATTTTTTTCGACTCCGGTTTTTTCGTTTATAAATTTAATAATATTAAATAGTTTAACGGTATTAAATAATTAATTAATTTATAGTTTTTCTTTAATTTAAACGGCGGTATACGTAAAAAAAAAAATAAAAGTAAAGTTAACTTTAAGGTTATATTAAAAAATAACGTTATAAATAAAACTTTCTTTAACGAAGTTATTTATACTTTTTAAAGTTTAATTAATATTATTTTTATTAATACTTTTAAAGAAAAAAGTATAAAGATTAATTTTAATAATAACGTAATTTATACGTTTTAAAGTTAACCTTTTTAAAAAAAATTATATAAAAAAAAAAGTTTTTTTTTTCCGTAACGTAATCTTTACTTTAAAAAAGACCTTTAATATTTTTATAACGTTTATTAATTACGATATTATATATAAACGCTTTTTATATATAAATATCGATATTATTAAACGTACCACGAAAAACGTAAATATTACTTTCACCGAAAAGTTTATACGTTATTATTATAATTATAATTTAAGTAAATCGTAAAAAGTTATTAATAAACGTTACGACGATAACTTTTAAACGTTAAAACACTTTATTCGTATCGGTATAATATTTTATAAAATTAAGTTTAAAAATATACGATATTTTATTTATTTTTTTAACGTTTACTTTAATTTTAAATAAACCGTTTTTTTATATATTAAAGATAAAGTTTTATAAAGTTAAAAGAATTCGTAAAGTATTTTAAACGTTAAACGAGTTTTAAAATGTTTAATATTAACCTCGATAACGGTACCGAATTCGGTTAAAGTAATAAATAATAATATAAAAAAAACTTTAAAACGTAATCTTACAAAACCGGTATTATTATTAAACTAATAACGGTTTATACACTTTTATTTAACGGCCTTTTAAAAGTTAATAATAAAACAATCGTTAATATAACCCGTATATTTTTAAAAAACACTTATTTACTTTTTACTTTTTAACTTTTTACCGTTAATACGGCCGTTATAACGTTAAATTTATTACTTTTTGTAAAATCTGACGATGATTCGATGAAAATTCGTTGAATTCGATGGTAGAGCAAGGAGGGAATAAATAAATCGATGATTTGTATTGCGATACTATGTAAAATCAAAGAGAGGAGATTCCAGACTTGCTCCTGGGAGGAGAGAGGTCGATTATATATATATCCGAAAAGGATATGTGGCAACAGAGGCCTCTGTAAGGCGCTGTAATCTATGACGTTTAGCCTGTGTAAGCATTCGTCATAGCGCCTTTAGGCCTCCCTGGCCTTCCGGCATAGCGCCTTCTATCTTTAGATTTAGCGCCCGTGCCTTTCGACCTTTTAGCGGCCGTGGGCCTTACAGCGCCCTAGCCTTTAGCGGCCTTACAGGGCTTGTAGGGCTCGAGGGTCCGCCGAGGGCTCGAGGGTCCGCCGAGGGCTCGAAGGGTCCGCCGGGGGCTCGAGGGTCCGCCAACCTCTTTTAAATCTCTTACTATATAAGTAGGTGAAAAAGTTAAAAAACACCCTATAACTATAAAAATAGTATGATTTTGGAGGGTTTTTTCCGTAGAATTTTATGTGTAGTTTATTACACTTTATACTTTTTTACCGTAACTTTAATAACAAAGTATTTTAAAAGTACTTTTATAAAACGCTCGGTATAATAAAAAACTTTTATAAATTATATATTAACTACTTTTATATATATAACTGTAATATATACGTATACTTTAAATAAGTATATTAAAAAAAAATAAACCGTTTCGCTTTTTACGGCGTTATTAATTAACTTATAAAATATAATAACTTTTACGGCCGTATTTATTATATTTACTTTTTAATAACGAGGAAAATATTTAAAGTTTTATTTATAAAACTTTACGAATTTTTTTTTTTTTTTTTACACTTAAAAAAAACAACATTATCGTCGGTAACGTAAATTTCGTAAAGGATTAAATCTTTTTTAGTATCGGTTAAAGTAAACCGTTACCCGTTTTTATAGTTATATTAATCGGAGGGTAAAAGATTATTATAGCCGAAAATTTTATTATAAACGAGTATATAACGTAGTATTAATTATCGGTTTTTATTACCTTTTCGGTATAATAAACCGTTTTTCTATTTTCGGAGTTTATACTTATATTATATTTACTTATCCGTTTAGCCGTACCTCCGTTTATATACGTACTTTCGAAGGTAAAAATTAAAAATTTACTGCTTTATAATACCGAAAATTTAAATAATATATAAAAAAAACTTTCTTTTACGTTTTAATATAGTTTTATAAACGATATAACCGTCGTTTCGGTTTTTTTAACGAGTTTACGGCCGTCTTACGACCGTTAACGCCGTTACGTTTTAAAACGCCACTTATAATATAGTTAAACGTTAATACTTTTATAGTTTTATTATTTTAATAATTCTCCTTTAACCTTTTTACGACCGACGAGACTAATACTAAACTTTAACTTTTAAGACGCTCGGCGCGTTTTACGAGACCGTGTATCGATTATAAAACTTATTAAAATATAAGTTAAAAATAGTTTTTATTTAAATTTATAAACGATAAACTTATATTAACGTTTATATTATTTATATACGAAATATAAGCCTTAAGTATAACCTTGGTGGTATAAGAGGAAAAGCTTAGTTATATAATTAAATTTTATTAAAAAAAGACTTAGGTTAATGGCGTTTACGTAATAATAATCGAGGTAAATAAAACTTTTTACGTTAACCCTTTAATCTTTAAGATATATAAATAAACTTTACGATTTACCGACTTTAAATAACGTTAGTTATTAGTTATATAAAAATAACTCGATAGTTTTAATAAACTAAATATATAAGATTTAGTTTTATAATGTTTCGGCGTAACTGTATTATTAAAAAAATAAGTATATATAAATAAAAAAAGTATAATAAAAGTTAAATAAGTTATTTATAGTAATAAAAAGTTAAATTCATAGTTTAATAATAATACTTTCTCCGTAGTAGTATTATATTACGGATATAACCCCCACGGCCGCAACAACAAACTAAAACAAAACGAACCAACCCTTTAACGGGTACGGAGGATAAATAATACGACCGACACGAGGCGGCGGTGTTAATATAGTTAAAAAGTAACTTTTTTAAAACATAAAACAAAAAACGAATTATATTACGATAAAATTAACTAATTAAAAGATAAAACGTTACTTTATACGAAGATAAAGTAAAAAGAATAAAACGGTATAAACTACGGGTAACTTTATACGGGAATAAAGTAAAAGTTATAAAACTATATAAAGTACGATAAATATATAAAATTAAAGTTTTTTTTTAATAATTTAAATAAAAAACTTAATTATTATCGATTGTTTAAAATATATAATTATATAAACTTATATTTTTATACTTTTATTATATATAATTATTACTTTTTATA
>WNYE01000137.1:0-71564 GCA_021396245.1 Sporothrix humicola
CTAACCCTAACCCTAACCCTAACCCTAACCCTAACCCTAACCCTAACCCTAACCCTAACCCTAACCCTAACCCTAACACTAACACTAACCCTAACCCTAACCTGGCGTCAGTCGGCCTGACATTGCGTCCATTCTTCAGCTCAAGGTCAGTTACGTCCTGTCGCGCCCAACCAACGATATCTACACGACTGGGGGAACCAAAGTGTTTGACTTCACCAAGGGACCCGTACCCAAGACAAAAGGCAACACCAGCGATGATTTTGCTTTTGTTGTCAACTTCAGCGACGACTCCATTGTCGGCCAACTCGGCGAGTTCCAGATGCAAATTACCTGGAGCTCTGTTGCTGCCTACAGTGACGGCGAGAATGTCACAGCTGCTGCCGGCCCGCTTCCTATCATATACAACATGCCCTTCACGATAGCAATGGATGGTGATAAAACCGTTATCCCGGGTATAGAAGCCGTCAAAAACGGGTCGTTCCCGTGCATTCATTATAGACGGGGCTCGTTTTATTTACCGTACAATGTCTCAGAGATCGGGGATTATCATGGTGATAAGTATGCGATCGTCTCGTCATACATAGACGACCGTCTGTTCAGCGGTTGTGCTTTCGAGGTTGATGCAGACACGTCTGCCATCATTGCAGCGGGGCCGGACGCAACGACAACCAGTACTGCAACTGCAACTGCAACCAGCGCTACAAATACCCCATCCCAGAATTCAGCCATGCCGGGAGTATTGCCCAGTGGTTTCATGACGTTTTCTTGGCCTGTGGCAGTCTTGTGCTTCTCAATGGTCGGAGGAGCTCTCGTGCTCTGAATAGGGGTCATTTGTTGGGTCACAATGGGAAGTATGCAGTCTAGTATATATAAATAACACACGTCGATGCACGACACGTTGCTTATTCTATGCGGCCACTTATTATGCTTTCTTGTCAGTCGCTTTCCTCTTGTGGCGTCACAGTTTATTGATGGAGCTAGTTGATACCGCTGTTGTCCGCTGACACATTTTCTGCCTCAGCTTGTCACGTGGCCGCAAGAGATTTCGGGGTTTGGCGGTCAGTCCGCTATGTGTCAGATCATGTCATCAACAGGCAATGGCTGGTGCTTGCTCACATTTTGAGTTGCATTTTTCTGTGATATCAGAGTGACATTCGTTGTGCTTATTGTGTGCTGACTTTGTACACTTTTTATTCGGCTCTCACGAAACGCGTCGCCTTTCTCTGCCAAAACGGGCAAATGTGCAGAGCCGCATCCCCCGCTTGGCGTTAGGGGACTTTCGTGGCGCCCGCCCCCTCTTTTGACAGATTCCGTTCCCACTACAATGACAGCTTTCTCTACATTCAAAAGCCACCAAGCGGACCGGTGCGGACCGGTACTTGTTTTACACGGATTGACGACGCCAAGTATTTTGTTTACTTTGTCCCGTGTTTTCTTTATTCAATTGACGCGCAATCCAGAGACGCAAACTGTCCAGCCAATTCTGCCCATCATTTCTCCAAGCTCTGGCATTAACAAGAAACAACCACAACCATGGCCAATCCCAAGTTTCGGGCGATCATCGTGGGTGGCGGGCCTGTCGGTCTCTGCCTTGCTCGTGCATTTACGCTCGCAAAGATTGACTACGTCTTGCTGGAGAGACGCGACACTGTCGTCGAGGAGTCTGGATTTACGCTTGCACTGTGGCCCCATGGCGTGCGCATCCTTGACCAACTTGGCCTTCTTGAGGAGGGAAAAAAGATAAGGCTGCCGATGAAAGACAAGTACAATATCCGGCCAGACGGGTCTGAGATTTCATTTACCAATCTCTACGAGAGAATTGAGGAACAGTGGGTTTCGAGTGCTGCCCAGATTTCTTATCGTCCTGACTGACCAATTCATAGGCACGGACATCCGTGGATGTTGTTTCTGCGGAAGAACTTTCTCAAAGTTCTGTACAAGGATCTCCCCGAGAAGGACACACGCGTGTTGACAAACAAAAAGGTCGTCTCGATCAAAACACACGCCGATGGAGTTAAGGTTGTGTGCGAAGACGGCAGCATCGAAGAGGGATCCATTGTTGTCGGCTGCGACGGTGTTCACAGCCGTGTTCGGAGCATCATGCGGGACCTGCAGCCCCAGGAAACTGGGTCTGGCCACGTGGGTGACAGTGAGACACCAATGGTGGCGCAGTATCAGCTGCTTGCAGGCTACGTCGAGCGCATCCCGCACATGAAGCCAGGGACAATCTGGGAGGTCCGTGACAACAAGGCCAGCTTCCAGATCTTCATGTTGGAAAAGGAGGGCATCTTCCTCATATACAAGCGGTTGGCGAGGCCAATTTCCAAATATACGCCATATACCGACGAAGACGCAATCGCCTTTGCCGAAACCATCAAAGATCATCCTATTGGGCAGGGTATGACCTTTGGGGATGTCTGGAAAGTACGCAAGTGGACGCAGCTGCTGAATCTCGAGGAGGGCTTTGCCAACGAATGGCATCATGATCGCATTGTTCTTGTTGGCGATTCTCTCCACAAGATGTCGCCAAACGCCGGTCTCGGCCTCAATCAGGGCTGGCAAGATTCTGTGGCCTTGACCAACATCCTTGGCCGGATGCTGTCCACAAATCAGTCTCCCAACACCGCTGCCATAACTGCCGCCTTTGAGACGTACCAAAAGACTTGCCTGAAGATGGCCAAGGATACTGCTTTCATGTCTAACCTCTACATCCGCACGACCGCGTGGCACAATATGATCTACAAGATTGCAGACATTGTTGGCCCGTATATCGGCGGCGACATTGCCGTCCTGGGCCTGCTGGCATCTCCAGTTGTCAAGAGTGGCTTCATTCTCGATGCTATCCCGGAGCCCGGGCACAAGGAGGGAAAGGTTCCATGGGATAACAAGCCACATGCGGCCGTTGAGTAGGCACTTGTTGTCTCGTGTGTTTCCCCGCAATGTGTATATCCGTGAAAATTGTGTAATTTGGTTTAATAAATATGTGGGAAGGTTGGTTTGCTTTTTCGATTCCTCATCCTTTCTCAATTTTCATCGGTTTATTCGGCTCGTTTTATTTTTCGTTGTTATTTTTTTTTTTTTCAAAATAAAAATTAATTTCGTTCCATTTTTATTCTCTTCGTTTTTTTTAAAAAAAATAATTCAAGATAAAATGTTTTCGAACGTGTTTATTTAAGCAAATTGTCCTAATCACACTTTATCACTCCAAAGATACATTTTATCGCTGTGATTGAATATCTATCCATTGGTCATGTGATGCCAATACGGACTTATGACAACGCTCAGGGGCTAGTTCGAGTCGTGTTGTGCGGGGATGTGAATCATTGTACCTCGACCACGCCAAATTCTGAATCAGATGCCAATGCCAGATCTGCTTCCCCGCATTCTCTGTAGTGACAACGTCCAACCAATTTTAGACTCCTTTTGAGTGCCATATCCCCATACTACACATGATTCAGAAAAGGCCATGAGGTCGATTAACGTCTCGGCGAGCAAAAATTATGTGCTGATCATGGCAGGGTGTTTCTTTTGCGCAAACTGGACGTCGGTTGTTGTATTTCCGCAGTGACCAAGTATTAACAATGGCAGGCCCGTTCTCAAACGATGTTCACCATTTTTGTGAGAATCCCATTAACGCTTCAAGCTGCATAACCACAGCATCGAGCATTTTGTGTCAGCCAATCAATCTTTCCACTTCACATTACGATGGACAACTCTGAATTTCCACACATTGCCGAGTACAAAAGGGCTGCGAGACGTCTCGACGCCATTGTTGAGAATGATCCTCAGCTGCAAGCCGCTGCACCGGACCTGCGCGTCACCAAGATTCTACGCGACCCGACTCTCAGCTATCGACAAGTTCTCACAGGATTCCTGACTGGCTACGAAGAACGTCCAGCTCTCGGCGTTCGAGCCTATGACGTTCTCGACGGCGAACGACGGCACTTGCCCAAGTTCAACACCATTTCATACCGCGATCTTCTCGAACAGGTCGAAGCCGTATCCTGTGTATGGCGGTTCGACGACGATTTTGCAGTGCACCCTGGCGAATTCGTTGCATGCATTGTTTTTACTGGTGCAGAGTACGTCGCCGTGGACATTGGGTGCGTGTACTCGCAGGCCATCAGCGTGCCCATCCAGGCCAATCTCCGGTCTGATGTTGCTCTTGGAATTCTAGCAGACGTCGAGCCCGCCTGTCTTGTGATCAGCATTGATTATCTCGATCAGGTCATCGAGTACGCAGTCAAGCAGAAAACAGTAAGGAGCGTCGTGGTCATCAACGCCGATCTTCGTGTCACAGCAGACCGCCAGTCGGTTAACAATGCACGCGAGGTTCTCGCCAATGCTGGACGACCCATTGCCCTGGCCACATTTGGAGAGCTCGTGGACGTTGGCAAGAAGCACACCTACACCCACCTTCCAGCTTTGCCCGGTGGTCGCGACGCTCTGTCTATGCTTATGTACACGTCTGGAAGCACTGGCACGCCAAAGGGAGCCCAGATCCATGAGGGCATTTGTCTTATGTTCTGGGCCGAGCTGGAGCGAACCCATCCCATTGTCATCGTTGCCGATGCTCCTGTCAACCACTGGATGGGCCGCGTCGAGATTATCCACGCCTTGTCGACTGGCGGGACATGCTTCTTCACTCTCAAGCCTGACCTGTCGACGTTTGTCGAGGACGTGCAGCTGGTCCGTCCCACGTTCATGCAGGTTCTTCCGCGCTTTGCAGAGATGGTGTACCAGAACCATCTTGCCGCTGTTCAGGGACTGGTCAGCAGTGGCATGAATCCAAATGCTGCTGATGCACAGCTCCGAAAGAACCTCGACGGCTATCTCGGCGACCGACTGTCACTCGGTGTCATTGGAAGCTCGCCGACGGCCCCTGAGGTCAAGCAGTTCTTCAGAGACACATTTCAGATGAGCCTTCTCGAGGGATATGGCAGCACGGAATCGAGTGGCGGCGCCACAACGCTAGCCAACCGCATCAACCACAGTCTCGTCATCGACTACAAGCTACGTGATGTCCCTGAGCTCGGCTACTACACAACGGACAAGCCCTTCCCTCGCGGCGAGCTTCTCGTCAAGACACGTCACCAGTTCAAGGGCTACTTCAAGCGGCCAGAGGCGACGGCTTCCGTGTTCAATGATGATGGCTATGTCATCACCGGCGACATTATGGAGCAGCGCAGCAAGGAAGAGCTGATCTGGCTCGACAGACGCAACAATGTCATCAAACTGTCCCAGGCCGAGTTCGTCGCCATCACACCGCTGGAGAACAGATATCTCGGAAACAATCCGCTGGTCAAGCAGATTTATGTGTATGGCAGCTCGTATCGTTCTTTCCTGCTCGCAGTTGTGGTGCCCGACGTCGAGTATGCACAGGGAATCATCGGGTATCCACCGTCTGACGAAGAGCTCCGGCAGCTTGCACTTCAACACCTGCGTGACAGAGCACAGTCTGGTGGCCTCAAGTCGTTTGAGATTCCACGTGATGCGATAATCGAACGAGAACCATTCACGACTGAGAACGGCCTGTTGTCAAGTGTCCGGAAAGCGTTGCGTCCTAATCTCAAGAAGAAGTACGGCGATCGACTCGAGGCAATCTACGAGCAGATGGACTGCCAACGGCTCACTGATCTACAGCAACTCCGCGAGCCTTCCAGTGACGAGGCACCAGTTGACCGTGTTGCCAGTGCGTTCAGGATAAATCTCGGCCTGGCCAGTGTCGACAGGGATTCACCACAGACATACCGAGAGCTGGGTGGCGACTCTTTGGGTGCAGTGAGCCTGAGTCAACTTTTGCATGACATGTTCAACGTCTCTGTATCGGCTAGTTTTCTTCTTGGTCAGACTGCTAGTATCACAGCAACAGTTCATCTTGTCGAGACACTCAGGGCAGTGGCTGACTCTGGGGCTGGCTGTGCAACATTCTCCTCGGTTCATGGCAGCGATGCCACGGAGCTCCTGGCAAGCAAGCTTACTCTCTCGTCATTCTTTGATGTGGACAGCCAGGCCATCTCGTCCCGTGCACCGGTCAGTGACGGTACTGCCAAGACTGTTCTCATCACTGGATCAACTGGATTCCTCGGCCGCTTTCTTCTACTGGAATGGCTTGAAAAGCTGGTCATATGTGGTGGCAAAGTGGTTGCCATAATCCGTGCAGGCAGCAACAGCTCTGCGCGGACACGTCTTGACGAGGCGTTTGGGACTGCCGACAGCTCCCTTCGAGACCACTTTTTAGCTCTAGCAAAAGACCACCTCGAAGTCATTGCCGGCGACCTTTCAATGCCTCACCTCGGCCTGTCTGAAGCAGAATTTGACCGCCTGGCAAAAGAAGTCCACCACATTGTTCATCCGGGCGCTCTTGTTAACCATCGCCTCAGCTACCGGGATCTCTTCGAGCCAAATGTTGTAGGCACAGCTGAGCTGATCAGACTGGCTGTCACCACCCGGCAAAAGCGCTTGGATTTTGTCTCCACAATTGGTGTCCCATATGCCAATGAGAAACTCAGGGGTGCCAATGAGGATACAGATGTGCGTATCTACGCGCCATCAATGCCAGTGTCTGATGCCTATGCATCTGGGTACACTGCCAGCAAATGGGCAGGCGAGGTCCTGCTGCGAGATGCCCACGACAGATTTGGGCTTGATGTCAACGTCTTTCGGCCCAATATGATTCTCGCCCACTCTCACTACGTCGGCCAAATTAACGTGCCAGACATGTTCACGCGTCTTTTGTTCAGTCTCGTTGCCACCGGTATTGCACCGTTGAGCTTCTACAAATTGTCTGCCGATGGTCTTCGGACGACACGTGCCCACTATGACGGTATGCCCGTTGACGAATTGTCCCGTATTCTACAAGCAATTGGAGACACCCCCTACTCCGGCTTTCACACTTACAATACCGTCAACTACCATCACGACGATGGCGTCTCACTTGACTCATTTGTTGACTGGATAGAGTCTGCCGGCTGTCCAATTCAACGCATCCCAGGCCATGCAGACTGGTATGAGCGGTTCTGTGCCAAACTTCTCAATTTGCAGGAGGCTCAGCGAAAGCACTCGAGCATTGACATTGTCGAGCACTTTGCAAAGCCCCACGACGAGATCCTTCCTCTCATTGGTACGGCCCTGTTCGAGGATGCAGCGAGTGTATCATATGCTGTCCCTCATATCACGGAATCATTCATTCACAAGTACCTGGGTGACATGGCCGTCTTGGGACTTTTTAATGGTGTGATGTAGTTGATGATCATGGTTGAATGAGGCTTTGTGAATAGGTCACCCAGCCTTTTTTTTATTTTTTTTATTTTACCCCTTGTTCGTTATTATGTGTATGTTTTTACGCACTTATCTTTTATCTTCATGAATATGGTTTATTTCTTTTTTCTCAGCGCGGAATATTTGATTCAACACACTGAATCTTATCCATTGGGCTCATAGGCCTCAGTTTCTGAAAAGAATTTTACACAAGTTGCAATTATTGAACAATCAGCCCACTGTCATAGCAGCAACATCATCGCATACCCATATCAGCCCTGCATAACGTTACAATCACAATACGCACAATACACATATGTAATTATGCGAGGTTACACAGCATCACAACCACAGACAAGACAACACGGCCCGGCTCATTTCACACCGCCACCCCCTCTCTTTCAAGTGACGAGTGAAACAAGCATCGCACAAGAACATGACAACCCTCTTTGACCGACTCTTTTCGTTTCTGCAAAAGTCGCCATTTGTACAGAAATGTCTTTCGTTTCTGCGTCGGCTTATGCCTGGCGTTTTTGGCACAGCTCCGCTTAGCCGACACCTACAGCAAATGAAGGACGATGCGGACGAGACGAATGCAAAGATTGCTCTGGAGGACAAGTTCCCTCCATTGCTCAAGCCCGCCGACGGAGACCTTGTTGGCAAAATGACCACATCTTATATCAGCTACTATTTCACGACAAAAGTCTTCATCAAACGCCAGCCCCACAGCGACGAGATGGGCTTGGACATCTACGGAAACCCAGTTGTGAATCCATACATTGCCGACCGTATTCGCAACGAGGCCGCCGCTCTCCGTTTTATCCGCGAGCACACTACGATTCCTGTACCGACAGTTTTGGATCTATGGGAAGACAACGGGCTCGTCTACCTCAAGACCAGCATGATCAGCCACGGCATCGAGCTTGGCAATGTTGACGAGGGAAAGAAGGATGAAGCTGTAGAGAAAGTCACCGTGCAGCTGGAAAGGGATATCATCCCGCAGCTTCAACGATTGCGCAGGAATTTTATCGGCAGCGCAGACCCCGAACTGCCGGTCGTCGTTCCTCATATGCTGTGGGGATGGAAAGACAAACGGCTGTGGCCAAAACTACCGGTTGAGACGGATGAGTATGTGTTTGTTCACAGTGATCTGGACCGGCAGAATATCCTCGTGGATCCGGACACATTTCGTATTATCTGCATAATTGACTGGGAAACGGCTGGGTTCTTCCCGGTAGATTGGGAGCTTCCCAAATGGAAGTTTGTCCATCGTTCAAAGGAGAAGATGGCAATGCAATCAGAGGCAAGGAAACGACAGCTGGCCATCTTCGGGCCCGAGTTTCAATCAGATGATTAGAATGTTTAGGTGGTTGGATGAGGGAAATGTTCATTAATATTCAATATTTATACGGAACGAAGCTTAGCAGGAAACTCTTGTTGTAGTCTTGTCTCCCTTGACGTAAATCCTCAACGATCTTCTTAGTATGGCAGCTTGAAGCCGCCGTAGCTAAGATACGTAAAGACGCCCGTCGGATCGTACTCATCACGGATTGCCTTGGCGCGAGCAACGTTCTCCTGATCCATGCCGGCATAAGGGTCTTGCCACTCGCCGGCATCTCCCATGTAGATAAACTCGCTGGCAATGCCTTTGGCCTTGTTGGTCTCGTGCATCTGCGTGATCAGACGCTGGGACCATGACGTCACGCGGATGTCGTCGGCAGCGTTGGCCCAGCCAGTGGAGAATTGGAAGACTGGAGGTTAGCAGGATGCCGGAAAATACAGTGTGATGCCAAGGCGGACTTACTGAGCCAGTTGTTTGTATCCTCAAGACCCCAGAGGTTGCCAACGCCGTTTGACTGTGCCACATGGGCAGCACTAGCGGGGGCGGCGTTCAGGACAAACGTCGGATACAGCCCCGCGACGTCCGCAATCTCGTCGACAGCGGCCTTCCACATCTGGAAATATTCGTAGATCTGAGCAGCGTCAGGCTTCATCGTGCGGTGGCTGAACTGCACACGGAACATCTGGTCGGGCGTGTCAAACTGGTCGTGCCAGTCTGTCGGCTTCATGAGCTGGCTGATGGACAAGGTGCTGTTGAGCGCCGTGAAGTTGGCAAACCGAGGCGGTGGCGAGACGAGAGACTGTTCCACGCCGAGAAGGCCGGGAGCCACTTCCTTGGTCGTGGCGTTGTACTGGGTACTGAACACGGCGCCGGCAGCCACCTCGCTCGTCGTGCTCTCGACAAAGTCGCACACGGCCTGTATGTAGCCCTCGACCTGCTCCTCTCCGTAGTTCTGGATCGTCGTCGAGAACTCGCCCTGCTCAAAGGCCTGCAGCTTGAAGTTGGTGACAATGCCAAAGTTGTTTGCGCCGCCGCCCTTGAGCGCCCAGAACAGCTCGCAGTGGCTCGTACGGGAGGCCACGATCTGCGTTCCGTTGGCGAGCACGACGTCGTAGGACAGCACATTGTCCATGGCGTAGCCGTATTTGTTGTTGAAGTAATGCCAGCCGCCAATCAGCGTCAAGCCAGGCACTCCAATGGTCTTGAGCCGACCGCCAATAGCGTAAAGGCCGTAAGGCTCGAGTGCGTTGTAGACATCAACCCAGCGTGTGCCTGGGCCTACATCGATGGTCTTTGTGCTGTTGTCGACGACCATCTGGTCAAGGTTCTCAAGAGCAACAAGAACGCCGTTGTCGATGTTGTTAGATCCCGGGAACTGCCGGTGTGTTAGTGTCCGTGGAAACGATAAGATTGGAAGGAGCGAACGAGGGCGCACTCACATTCATATGGCCGCCACCGCGCACGGCAAATTCCGCGTGGTTGCGTGCCAGGACTGTCACGGCCGTGGCCACCTCGCCGGCGCCAGAGGGCAGGAAGATGCAGCTCGGGCTCTGCGCACTTCTCACATCCCAGTAGGCCGTCCGTTCCGCAGTGTAGTTCTCCGAGGACGACGTCAGGATCTGGCTGGGAAACTGAGAGGCGAGCTCAGCACAAGCACCGGCAACGCCAGCAGTTCCATTGTCTCGGCGGAAGAAGCCGTGGTGCTGGGATGCTGAAACGGCAGTTGCCGAGACGAGCGCAGTGAGAATTGTAGAGTGCATTGTGGGAAGGGGAGTCGAGTTGGCGATGAGCTGAAATATCGACAAGACTGGACAACAGAGCGAGCGTTACGTTTATATATTCGCGGCCGATGAACTCACACGGCAACTTCCAGCATTGCCTCGCCGAGTCGTCCGAAGGCAGCCGCAATAACAACAGCGTCATATACCATCATTTCCTATTTTGTCCTCGTTTGTTATATTTTTCCATTTTGTCTCCACGTTGAAGAAGAAGGAAATCCCATGTGCAACACCACGGACCCGGCAAAGCCCTGTTTCCCATCCCAAAATTTGGCTCGTGGGTAAAATAAGATTGTCGATCGCAGCGTAGATACGAGTACGAGTGCCGTTCTTTGCCCTGTTAGCCTCGCTCTCGCTCTCGCTCGCGCTTAGCTGGGGTGTTCGCTGGGGTGCCTGTTGTTAGTGTCATTTTTAGCGCATCCGGGCTCTAGCTCAGGGGCCACTCCGGCCGAGATGAAGAGATCTCGGCAGTGACAGGGCTCCACCAAATGCTTCGACGCCACGTTCCGCCACCGGCCGCGCCTTTTTCTGTTCTTCACAAGTCGAAACATGATTGCTTTGTGCCCTTGCCATTGTCTATTGAGACCGGAGTCTTATTGTTCTCCGGGAGTAACTGCAGACTGCGTGAATTGATTCCATTGCCGTGATTGTCTGACCTAGTGGTATAAAATGAAGCGGATTGTATTGTGCAGTAGTAAGTGCAAATTAAATTGGACAGGGTAACGGTTTATGCACACTTTTGTTCCTGCATGCTTGTCGTTGGGACGGCTTGTTTATTTTATATCTTGCGTCTCCTTGCATGGCGGACTTAACCGATGGTCGGTGATTTTTACGGGGATAACTTCGGTGTTTGTTTACTTAGCTTCATCTGTAAATCAGGCAAACCCCATTCTGGAGAAGGGAGACGTACATGTAAACATGATAAACACTGACATCAGACGAGGGGTACTTGCTGCACCTATTCTGACAGTTTCGAAATGGCCTCAAATCACCTAAGCACAATGATGTGCGATGATTCACTGATTCCCCCGCCTTTTGAGGTCCCATGAGAGGTGGCGCTGAATCAGTGTATGGCCTCCAACCAACGGCACATCTCCACCAACTTACACGAGACGGATCCACCATCACCGACATCTACAAGATACATAAGAATCGTTGTTTATATTTCAACAACAGCCTTGAAAACATTACCATTACGATCCGGTCAACGAATTCTTTCAAATTTTCAAAAAGTACACATCCATCTCAACAATACACCAAACTCCACCACAATGGGCAGCAACTCTGACGTCCGGGTTGTCCCCTCTCAGGTGCAGGGCAAGGTCATTGCCATCACCGGCGCATCGTCGGGCATCGCCTATGCCACCGCGCACTATCTCGCAAAGCGCGGTGCGAAGCTGTCTCTTGCCGACATCAACGGTGAGCCGCTCGGCAAGATTGCGGCCGAGATCAAGGCAGAACACGACGTGGATGTCATCTACTCGCAGGTCGATGTCCGCAACGCGTCAGAAGTGCAGGCGTGGATCGACAAGACCGTGGACGAGTTTGGGCGCCTTGACGGCGCGGCCAATCTCGCGGGTGTCATTGGCAAGACCATTGGCAAAACCCCAGTGGCCGAGTGCGACGACGACGACTGGGAGCTGAACATAGCCGTGAACTTGACGGGCGTCATGCACTGTGTCCGGTCCCAGTTGAAGGCCATTTCCGACGGCGGCAGCATTGTCAACGCCGCAAGCATTGCTGGCCAGACCGGTCGTCCATACGCAGCAGCATATGCCGTCAGCAAGCACGGCGTCGTGGGACTGACTCGATCTGCTGCAAAGGAGGTCGGCGTCCGTGGCGTGCGTGTCAACAGCGTTGCGCCCGGCCCAATCTCCACGCCGATGAACAAGGTAGCACAGGGCATTTCTTCGAGAAATCTCGGCAAGGAGTCGGAGGCATCTCGCATTGCTCTTGGTCGCTTTGGCGAGCCGGAAGAGGTCGCTGCTCTGGTGGCATTCCTCCTGGGCGACGAATCTCGGTTTATTACCGGCGCCACCTATAGCATTGACGGCGGTTGGTTCTGTTAGAGAGCTCCTCTTCCTCGTCATAAGATGAGTAGGCCGGAAAGTTCTCCGTAGATAAATCCAAATATAGATATATAAAATAAACATGTTTACACCGTTTTCTAATTTCAATAAGTAAACATGATTTTTAAAGACGGAGGCCGTATATGCAACATGTGGTACTGAGTCAGTTTGGCCGATGTCAATAAGCACATAATTTTGGAGTTGTGAAGGATGCTTGATAGTGCCTGGTAAATGCCTACTATGAGCAGTCTACTGCAGGTGCCAAGGATTTCTATATAAACCACGCGGCCCCCGCAGTCCCATGAGGGAAGGCGTAGCCAGCATCTACACCCACATAACTAGATTGCATTCAATACGAGCCCAATCAATACAAGCCCCATAGTGCACCTCCTTCCACGCCACACAACCATGTTTTCGTTCCACGCACTTGTTCTCGGTTCGTCTGGCATCACCGGATGGGCCATAGTCAACGAGCTTCTCACCGAGCACGACGATGCCCGCCAGTTTTCCAAGATCACGGCAGTCATGAACAGACCATTGCCTCGGACGACATCCCTGTGGCCCTCGAGTGACAAATTGTCGTCTGTGTCAGGTATCAATCTCCTCGGGGGCACACAGACCAGTCTCGAGCAAGTCCTGAAGGCTTCCATCAGCGACATCGAGACTGTCACACATGTATTTTTCAATAGTAAGTTCTGATGACAATCCTGTTTACTATCAACACCTTCCTAACTTTGTCACAGCGTACAAGTTTTCAACCGATTCCAACGAGCAATCCTCTGTGAATACCAAGATGCTTGAACGCTATGTTACTGCAACAGAGAACTTGTGCCCTTTGTTCAAATTCATCGTTCTTCCCACTAGTGGAAAGGTTTGTCAACAACACTGACTATTCTAAGACATGTCCGCAAATGATACTAATGATTGCCAGACGTACGGCTTCCACCTCTTGGAGTCATTTCCATTCCGTGACCAACTTCCGCTGCAGGAGACGCTGCCACGCATCCCCGAGCCCCATGCGTCCCAGTTGTTCTATTACTGGCAAGTTGACAAGCTCAAGGCTCTGTCTGAAGGCAAATCGTGGACGTACTGTGAGATTCGGCCTGACATGGTCGTGGGGTTCGTACCAAACAACAACGCACATTGCCTGGCCCAAGTGCTTGCTGTGTACCTGTCCCTGGATCGCCATGTGCACGGTGACGGGTCGTCTAAAGCCTTTCCTGGCAACGACAAGTCCTGGAGCACCCAGTCGAATGACTCCTCGCAGGACATTGTGGCTCGGTTCAGCATATTTGTATCACTTCACCCCGATGCGGCCGGTAGAGGCCGTGCTTTCAATGTGGCGGACAGGAGCGCGCCATCGTCATGGTCGGTGAAATGGCCCATCATCTGCTCCTATTTCGGACTGAACGTGACCGAACCAGCGGCTGGCAGCATTTCACCCGGTCAGTTTATGACGGAAAACAAACATATATGGGATGCGTTAGCCCAGGAGCACAATCTTCGCTCTGGAGTCCTGGAGAACGAAAAGGCAAATGTCAACTTCCCAGAGTACATCATGTCACACTTTACGTTTGATCGAGTGATGTCGCTCGATGCCATGAGGGTGGCTGGGTTTAAGGAGGAGAGGGATGAGAAGACATCATGGTTCCTTGTTTTTGACAGTTTCAGGGCTGCAAAAATCATTCCATAGAGGTCGCCAGTTCATTTTCCCGTAGAAAAATAGTGTTGTGACTCTGCGGTGACAATAAAATCAATCATTCCACAAAAATCGATTCATAATTCTCCAGTTCATTTCATACCATGATCTTCTCAACAAATACTTGTAGAAAATGCATAAACGGCTGTCGTAGTCTATTCATATGGCACATTACATTATTATATTTTCTCTCATTCACCTATCCAATCTATCTAATACACGAGCTTCTTCACAACTACGCAAGCTTCGCTGACAGGATTGTCTCGTCCACGTCTGGAATGGGATTCTTCAGCTGCACACCAACGATGTCGACAATCGTCCTGGCAATATCCGGCCTATTCAACAGTTCTTCCTTGGTCCCGCCCAGGTTAATGAACCCACGAATGTGCCAGCTCAACTACTTTGGCACGTCCATGGCCACGAACGATGCGAGCGAAATACGCGAGGTATCAAGTTCTGCCAGCACGGACCGCTCTGACTGGTACATGCCGTAGCAGTAGTTGACAATGAGCTTTCTCAGATCCGGCCAGTACGCATCCATGACCTTTGTGAAACGCTCCATGTCTTCGGCCCCGAAAACACGCTCCATGTACGCTTCTCCCCTCTACGTCATAACGTACGGGTTGGAGATTTTGTCGCGGACAATTACCCTGTCGATGGACTCCTCATCCGGTATAGCTTCAACCAAAGGATAGAACGAGTTGAGCAGACGCGGGTCACCAAAGACAAAGGCGCCGTTGATAAGAGACTCTGTAGATGTTAGCAATGTACAAGGAAAACTTTAAATATCACGGCCATTTCCACCCATACCTTTCATCCGACGAAGGATAAGCTGCCGGCTACTCGCATAATCAGCAAAGGGTGCGATGGCTGCCCGACATACATGAGGGACAATATGCCCTGCGTTGGAGCCGGCAAAAACACAGGCATGTATTGTCAGCTTTGCCGTAACGGGATCTCATGGTCAAAGAGAGGCTTCGTTTTACTAACTGCGATGGAGTACCAGATTGCATCTGGTTTGTCGTTTCCAGGACGGGCAGTCAGCTGTGCAATGTAATCAATGGCTTGTTGCTCCATATTGGTGATGTATGGTGGTTAATGATGCTAAATTCCAAATGGTGAATAGTTGCTCTCTTGACCAACTTGACCGACATAGAAATATATCCATTTTGAGAGATGATGTAAACAATGGGGTGGTCGTCCCAATGGCCAACTCCAATGCCTTGTGACATATGTCTGCACTGATTCATTCCATCAGAGATAGGGGGCGTTCATCAACGGCGTGTATGCGGCAAAATGTCTTTTTCAAAACAAAAATGAGGTCAGCACACCTTTGATGTACATTCCATTCTCCTGTTGAGTCTACTGTTACAAACATGAATTGCAATATCAAGTCACAGGATATGTTGATCAATCACCGCTTATTTTTGAACAGGCGTATGTGGTGCCATGCAATGTACGTGGCGATATTCCTACGAGTTGAGGATGGCCCAGTATTGCCGGTCTATGGACAGTGTTTTGAACTGACGAATGTCTTCCTCGACGCCCTTTGCGACTTCGGGATACATTTGCCAGTATCGCCTCCCCACTGTCCAGTTTCCAAGATTACGGATGTGTTCTTCAAAGACGGGGTTGATCACAAACGCCGTCGAGTCAGCCTCCGCGTTGGCAGTATCTGGCATCAGAGTGTGTTCCTCGCTGTAGACCCAGTTTAGGTCAAACGATAAAAAGGCTGTTGTGTACTCGTCGAATGTGATATCCTGGTGATGGACGAGGTATTCCCGTGCTCTTGGCCTGGCCAGAAATGACACCGTTAGATCTCCACACAACTCATTGGGTTGGGGACGGGCTATTTGTGGATCTGGATTTGCGGGGTGCCCCACTGAACTCACCATTGTACACGGTCCATCCAAGCAGGATGGGGAATCTCAAGCTGTGCTGGGCACGGACGGAGCCATATTGGCATGTCGTCGAATGCTTCTTTTGTCTGGAAGACGAGCCACTGGGTGTGTTAGTTATGCGAGCAACTAGCTTGTGGGGAATAAAGGGCGTCCAAACAACATTTAGTATCTTGGTCAAGGCAAACAAACAAGCAACCTTCTTGGGAAGCGTTTGCATCTCGACGTAAGTTGCCAGCACATCCGATGCCACGTTTGTGATCAGTGTTTTGATTTTCTCCACCTCGGCATGGTAGTGTTCTTCCGTCTCGGCGCCCGAATTCAAAGCCCTTCGAAGTGTCGAAAGTCGCTGTCGGTGCGTGTCGATGAATGGCTGCATGATGCGGTCCGCTGGACATGTTGGTGGAAAGAGCGTTTGTGGGAAGTGGTCGTGGTTTTGGGACAGAGTCAGTGGCGGCCGTGAGACACTCCAGGAATCTCGTGATGTCTTAGATGGCGAGAACAAGGATGAATCACCGCACTCATCTGTCCGGGCTGACCACGTCTTGAGCACAGATGCACCAATGGTGATTTTGTTTCTCTTATTCCCGTGCTTCGTGTCATTCTCTTGTTTCTCGGCCCTGCTATCGTGGAGCCTCCTCGAGGCTATGGGCGAGCCGTGTGTGAGGCCATCTGCACCGTCATTGGGCGATGCTCCGGGAGACACTAGCGTCACGTAGTTTGGCGACTCATTGCTGCAGCGTGGGCTGTGGTGATGTGGGCTGAGGTGAACTATCTCCGGCCGCGTCTGGGCTGGTTGGAGTGATGTGCGGGTTTCTGGGGTTAAAGAGGGCGGCTCTGGCTCGTGGCCGGCTTGATGAGGCGAGGGTTGTGATCGCTTGGCACTGGATTCGTTTTGTTCTGACGCTTGAACCAGCTGGGTCAGATGTGCCACTTGCTCTCTCAGTGTGATGATTTCCCTCTTTTGGCGGTCCCGCATGGCCTGTTGTGACCGTCTGTCACGGATCCTCTTCAGAGTCAGCTTCCTCTCCGCTTTCGACGAGACTGCGTCCACTTCGGGAACGCTCTGGTCCATGGCGGGTGGAGTGTGGAGAGTAACCGTGGTGTTGTGGATTGTTGTTGAATTGAAAGATAGAAAGTGATGATTCACCGCCTGTTCAAGGTCGTTTGCTGGGTTTTGGACGGTGCTTGGTGCGACTTCAGTCGAAAAAGAGAGCAGAATCATCGCTCTTTTTTATGGGCCTCCTATGTGCTCTTCCAGTGACCCCGCACTTCAAGGGGCTTGAAGGGGCCTGAACCTGCGCCAAGTTGGTGGCGCTACAGCGCGCTGATTCATTGTCTGGCAAGCTAATTTCCCCACACCCCCGCCAAGCTTTTCAGGGGTGTCAACAAAGAATTGGCAGGAGGTCAAGCAAGCCGGACAACGGAGTACGGCATCCGGAGTACGACGTACGTAGACCGAATCTGGGGTAGAAATGAATGCGGGAAGTCCAACATTTTGCATTATTTCTCTTCATCTGGGAAACTTTATTGGATTATGACCAGATTGGTATCTGTTTCGCGTGAGATATTTTGACGCCTATCAATGATGCTAATATATCCTAAACTGTGGCCAGTGTACGGTTAGCAGACTGTCCTGGGATTCAAAGAGATATTTCAATCTGCGTCATGCCAATTTATCTCGTTTCTTTCAAGCTATCCTTTAATGGTTTGATTTTTTATTAATATTACTATTATTTATTATTTATTTTCGAGTTTTTTCTTACAAATGAATATAATTTTAATCTTTATCAGAAATAAATACAAACGCAAATCCTGACAATAAACAGAAAAAGGAAGTAGCAAAACAGACGACTAGCGTATTTCAACTCAACCCACACCTTTCCCAACTCCGAAATCGACAGACTTCTTCATTCTTCATGACCAATCCTGGGAACAAGCTTCACAGTCATATTATTCCAGTAAGCCACGCCCCCGGCAATCGTATACGTTCCCATATGCTCATCGTCCGTTGGACGTACATGGAATTGTCGAAGTAGCTGCAGAGGAGCTTTGTATATTTCCATCTGCGCAATGTCCTTGCCAAGACAGACTCTCGAGCCGAAGCCAAAGCCAAAGAAATACTTGAGCAATTTCTTGCAGTTCTCTGGGTCCATCCAACGATCTGGGACAAACTCATCGGCGTCAGGGCCGTACATGTTCTTGTCTCTGTGGACAATGAACGGCGTCGCAACGACCTCGACGCCGGCTGGCGCGAGACGGCCGTCAAAGTCGATCCCCTGACCGGACACCAGGCGAGGGAACAGCGCAGGGGACGAGGGCCAGAGGCGCATGACCTCTCTCACGCAGGCGACATAGAATGGGCAGTGGGCAGCGACTTCTTCGTATGTCGGAGGCGTCGAGAGGTGTCCGTTGGCGTTGGCCGCGTCGATCTCCTCGAGTAGCCGGCTGTAGATGTCAGGACGGGAAATGCACTGGTGCACCAGCCCCTGCATCACGGTCCCAGTGGTATCGGCCCCGGCTAGCAGCACGAGCAGGATCTCCGACTTGATGTACTCAATATCGAGAGGCTGTCCGTCCGCGGTACGTGTTGTCAGAAATGTTTGGAGTAGATCTTGCCGTCCTTCGTTGCCTGCGGCCAAGTCCTTGAGTCGCCGGTCCAAGAGCCTGTCTCGAAGCTTGAGAAGAACCGCCAGTCCAGTGTTGCCTTTGGAGTTCCGCTCGAAATACTTGCGGACTAGCCATGTGCCTTTCACCACTTTCAGGAAAGGATAGAGACGGTTTAGGATGGCCTTTTCGCGGAGACCGGCGTGCAGGTGTTTGATGATGTTGTATTGGTCGCGGCCGGCCTCGATAAAGCCAATGGGCGCTCACCCGATCTCGCTGATGACGTCGTATGTAAGGAATCTGAACAGTTAAGAGTGTCAGCCGTAGTCTCGTAAAATATCGGTGGTAGGAAAGACCCACACTGTCCATGAGGTAAAGTCGACGGGTTGTCCCTTGTCCACAAACTCCATCTGGAGCCGGTCCAACCAACGCTGGAGCCGCACATTGACGAGCGGCTCCATTTTCTTGACGCTTGTGTAGCTGTACGGCCCGGCCATGATCTTTCCCAGCTGGGCATGATGGCTGTGTTCGCGAGCAACGAGGATGTTCTCAACGGGCCCAAAGCTGGGCGTAATGTAGTAGTCGGACTTGTCGGCTCGTCGATTGTACATTTCCGGGAGCTTTGTCGAGTCCTGAACGAGGAGCATAGTGGGGGAGATTCTAATGACGAGGCCTGATCTGTTAGCAAGTGAAATGATGAGATGAAGTAGGACACAACACAGAGTCTCGATGTTCACAAACCATATTTTGCATGGAGCTTCAGCTCAGTTTCCACCTCGACGCCCCAGTAGAATTGCAAAGAAAGCCATATCCTCGTGACACCGCCCCAGAACGGACCGGGAAAACCTGATAAGGGGTGAAAATAATGATAGTAGATGATTTGATAACAGAACTGGCCAAACAGAAGTGCCAATATAGTTCCAAGGATCTGGACAGTGTAGTTAAGGACGGTCTGAATTTCCATGGTTGCGTTGGCGCTGTTATTAATGTGGCAATTTTGGTGGTGAAATGATGTGTAGAGTACAGGAACTGAAGTAAATAATAAACGAAGTGGCGTCAAACAGTAAATATCAAGCCACTCATATATACATTAAGTACCATAAACACACAAGCTCCATCTTTCTACTCCAATTTACTGATGGCGTTGCTTATCTGAGTTCATCCTGATGCGGGGATACTTTTGGTCCTAGGACCAGAAAATTTTGAAAAAGTCGAGGTCTTAGGACCACATCTAGCAGGACGACGCCGACCCCACGTTTTCAATGTTCACTTGCATATGTGGATCTTATGGTGGATATCATGCCACAAACCTTGGCACTGATCATTGTGTCAGTGCAGTGCAATATCACTGATACCGTAACGGATCCTCCTGGGTAGAAGAGGACGCTTTGAGCATTTGGAATGGCAATAACTGCCCCCAGACAAGATATACGTTGCCAGCCAGGGATTCAGAGCTCGAAACTTGAATGGTTTTTCCATATTAAATTCGTTCACAAAATATATTTACATTGCGGCAATCTCATGCACAGAAGAGTCATCGCTCGCCCTATAGCTTTCTCCAGAAGGAAAGCATACAACAAAAGGCAACGGCGTATCCTGCGTTTTACCAAGACGAACTGTGCCGGTAACTTGCCCTGCCTCCCATGTCATGGACACATCCCATCCGCCCCGCACACGCACGCCGGCTAAGCGACCACTTTTCCAGGAGCGGGGACAGGCGGGCAGAAGCGTAATTTGTGTGTAAGTCCCCGTGATGTTATCCTCAGTCCGATCCTCCGGCGTCAAGATGACCGACTGGACGAGGCACTCGATCACGCCGGCGCAGGCGCCAAAGTTGCCGTCGATTTGAAAGGGTGGGTGGCTGTCGAGGAGGTTGGGCAGGGTGGATGTGTTTAGTAGGTGGTCCATGTGCTCGCTGCATCCTTCGCCATCCGCCAGGCGTGCGTGCAAATTCAGCAGCCAGGCGCGGCTCCAGCCCGTGTGGCCGCCGCCGTGGGCAGCGCGGCGCTCCAGGACGCGGCGGGCGGCGTCGCAGAGCGCGGGTGTCTTGGTGCGGTCAATGTACGAGGCCGGGTAGAGGCCGAAGAGATGGGAGATGTGGCGGTGGCCCGGCTCGTGCTCGTCGTAGTCGTGGACACCCCACTCCTGTATACGGCCAGCGGCGTTGACCGTCATGTCTTGTAGACGCGGTCCATCCGTGCCTGGCTTCCCGAGGGCCGTGCGGACTTGGGCAACCTGGCTGTTGTTGTCACCATTGTCCCCGCCAAGGATGGCCTGGCTCCACAGGTACTTGTCAAAGACCATGCGGACAATCGTCGTGTCGATCGTGGACCCTTCGCAGAGAATACCGCGTGAACCGTCGGCGGTCACAAACGTGTTCTCGGGCGACAGCGACGGGCTCGTGACGAGGTGGCAGCCGTCGGCTGAGATGACCAGATAGTCGAGCAAAAAGGCGACACAGCCGTCCAGCAGCGACGCCAGGCGTTTGTGGAGTGCGCGGTCGTAGCTAAAAGTCAGCAGGTCCATGGCGTCGGCGACGAGCCACGCACCGCCTAGCGGCCACAGCGTCGCGGGCATCCAGCGGTCCTGGGGCGCCGTGTCGGCCCAGATGTCCGTGTTGTGGTGGGCGCACCAGCCGCGGCAGCCGTACATGGCACTGGCAGTTTCGCGGCCTCGCACGGCCATGCGCTCCAACAAGCCAACGACGGGTAGCATGCACTCGACTAGATTGCAGGGCGCCGCTGGCCAGCCGTTCATCTGAAGGTTGATGTTGATGGTGTACTTGGAGCCCCACGCCGGCGCAAATGACGGGTTCCAAATACCCTGCAGCGTGGCCGGCAATGCCTGGGGACCATCATTGCGGCTGGATGCGATTAGCAGGTACCGCCCGTAGTTGTGGTACAGAGCGGCGAGCCCTGCGTCGCGGCCCGTCCGCAGTCGCTCGTCGGTGGGGACGTCCGCTGCGTCGGGAGTCATGTGCAGCGTGATTCGGCCAAACAGCTGTTGGTAATCGTCAAGCTGGCGGCGACACAGCTCGTCCCACGGCGTGTCCAGCGCGGCATCCACGTCACCCTGTGCCGCGTGTTGCGGATCGGCGTGCCGAAATGTTGTGTGTGCACCTATTGCGACCACACACGACGTCGATGTGACCACAAGACAGTTGCCCACGGCCTCCACGTTGCCCCCAGCATCGGCATCCGTGCATCGTACCCCAAGCACAATACAGAGCCGGTTTGCGTCGCGGCCACCAGGTGTCGCGTGTAGAATGATGCGTGAGTCTTCTGCATGGATCGAGTCCAGATACTCGTTGGTTTCCCACTCGACGTCACTGACGCGGTTGAGACGGAAGATCATGCGCATGGGCTGTTCGCTCGTGATGCGCATCGCCAAAACTTGCCCCGGGTAGCTCGCGACCGTCTCCCTGCGGTGCCACACGCCCTTGTAGCGGTACGATACGGTGTGCCGGGCCGCCTGCAGGTCAAGCTGTCTGCGGTAGTTCTCGACGCCTGCGGCCTCGTGGCCCAACTCGATGCACAAATTGCCCAGGGGCTCGTAGTGCCGCATGCTGGCGGGCGTCGAGAAAAAGGCCAGCCGCACGAGGTCCTCTGCCTCGGCCTGCTGGCCGTCGCGGATGAGCTGCCGCAGCCGAGCCAGGTGGCGGAGCGCGTCAGGAGGCGTCCTCTTCTGCGGGCCGCCATACCACACCGAATCCTCGTTCAGCTGGAAGAGCTCTGTGGTGGTGCGGCCATGGACCATGCAGCCGAGGCGGCCATTGCCAAGGGGCAGGGCCTCGTTCCATTCCGTTGCTGGCTGGCGATAGTGAAGCATGGCAGTGGTTGTTGGGGAGGTTCCGTTGGGGATAATGTTTGTCACATTTCGAATTGACGATGTAAAACAAACAACAGAGTCACCGTGTTAATTTTCTAAGCGAGCTTCAGTGGCAGAATGCTCCAATACGCCGGTTCTCGGCACAATTTCCCCGGAACCGTTCGTTGACTTGCATGCAAATTATCCGATGGGTCATAAAAGTGCCGTCGGTAGTTTGCAACGTGTGTTGCATCCCGTAATGCTGGAACACGCGTTGCCGTCGGAAAAAAAGCGTACCTGCCTTTTGTGTAGCGGGCCCCGTGAATTACACGTGAATTACCGGCGGCTTCAGCGTGGCGTGATTGATTAACGGAACGGGCCTAGAAGCCACAGGTTTAATAGTGGGGCAGTGGCACAGACGGGCCGTTCTCCGTCAGGTATGCGGGGAAGGTGGTAATCCGGGGAAGGAGCGACCCCGGTGGGGGGAAGGTGTGACCCCGGTGATTGGGATTTTGATGTGGGATGCGGAGATGGTTGGTGGAATAACGTGGTTGGCACCTGTTGGTAACACCACAATGTGTTCGTGATTTCTCGTCGAGGAAAGTGCCCACCTGCCTCATTCATGTCTTCCACACCGTCTTTGTGTATATATGTCGATCGTGCCTTCCAGTCCCGGGAGACACAAACACCGTTCCTTATTTCCATTCATCACAGTACCTGATCATTGCCCTTCCCACTCGACAATTCCCGTCCCCCTCTTCTCCACACTCTATTTTTCTCCGTCATGGATAATCCAGTCGACGACGACGGCGTCCACGCCCTGCGTCGCGAGAATGTGGCCGCCCAGGCGGACAAGCTAGGCATCGATGTTGCCGAGGTCGTGGCCCTCCGCATTTCAGAAGAAGACGTTGTGCGCCAAGCCCAGGAGTCCCTGACTTTGCGCTCCTGGACGGGCTTTCGCATTTGCTTGATTATGTTCGTCATGGGCTGCAACCAGGCGGGATACGGCGTCGACTGGGGCGTGATTGGCGGCATCAACTCGTTCCCGCGCTGGCACGACTACTACGGCTTTCCCAACGACGGGCCCATTATGGGCACTTTGAACGGCCTCATGAGCATCGGCACCTTTGTCGGGTCGCCCTTTTTGACGTTCAGCGACGTCATTGGTCGCCGCGGCGTCAACTTTGCCGGCAATCTGCTGACGATCGTGGCGGGCATCATGCAGGCCACGTCGCCCAACGTGGCCTGTCTCATGGTCGGTCGTTTTATCCTCGGGTTTGGCACCGGCCTATGCACCGCGCCCCAGTACATTGCAGAAGTGGCCCCTGTGCATCTGCGCGGCCGCATTGTGGGTGTGTTCGGCGCGTGTTTCCAGGTCGGCAGTCTCGTTATGACGGGCGTCATGATGGCCCTGACGCGATGGGAATCTGACTGGCAGTGGCGGCTGGCGTTTCTGCTGCAGACCATCTTCCCTCTGATCGTGTGCCTGCTGATCTACGTCGTCTGCCCCGAGTCGCCGCGCTACTACGTCATGAAGGGCCAGATGGACAAGGCGCGCGCCGTCATTGCAAAGTACCAGACGACCAACAACGACATCAACGACCCCATTGTCGGCATGGTTTTGCGCCAGATCGAGGACTCGCTGGAAGAGTCACGCGTCGGCTTCTGGGCCTTCTACGACTTCCGCGGCTTCTTCACGAAAGCCGTGCGCTACCGCACGCTCTGCCTGGCCGTCTACTCGTGCTTCCAGCAGTGGAACGGCGGCGGAATCATCGGGTACTACCTTTCGCCTGCCCTCGACACCATCGGCATCACGGCGACGCTGTCGCAACTGGGCATCAACCTCGGCAACACGGCTATCTACTTTGTCTTTACGCTCTTCGGCTCCTATATTATCGACAAGTTCCGCCGGCGCACGCTTATCTTTACTGGCATCATCCTCATTGTCATCTTCGAGACCGCCGTCACCATCACCTCCTGGCAGTACTCGGTGCACCCCAACCAGGCCACCGGCATCCTCACCGTCCTATGGATGTACCTGTACCAGGTCAGCAGCGCCTCCACCATCGCCACCATGCACAACCTCTATCCCGTCGAGATTTTGTCGCTGCCACTGCGTGCCAAGGGTATGGGTCTGTACTCGATGATCCAAGGCGCGGCCGGCGTCGTGAACTCATACGGAATTTCGGTCGGCATCGCCAAGATCGGGTACAAGATCTGGGTTGTCTACATTGTCTACAACATCCTGCAGGGCATTGTGGCCTATTTCCTGTTCCCCGAGACGTCGCAGCTCTCGCTCGAGGAGATCGATGCCGTGTTCGAGACCGAGGGCGCAAATCCCGTGAAACTATCGCTCCAGATCTACAAGGCCAGACAGGAGCGGCAGAGGGCAATGGGTCCGGGCATGGGTGCGGAGCAATAAGGGAATCTCCTTGGGACAGCTTCGTATTAGATCGAATGTCGGGGTGGTGGTTGTCGAATAAGTGGGCCTTCTTCGGCTCGCTCCGACTAACAACCGTTATGGGCCAGCCGTGGAAGGAGCGATGGGTAGATACAGATATGGCAAGAGCCACACAATGGCAGTGCCCCGTGTGGTAGCAATAAGATAATAGGATCCTGCAACAAATTCTCTCTTCTCATTAACTCCCCCTATCTCGGGTCTATCAAAAAGGCCAAAACTAGCTACCACGCGATATGCATTGGGAGGAATAGTGATACCGGTACCGATTATGAGGATCTCGGGTCTACGTTCCATGAACGGATAAGCAGTGACTTGTTAAAACAGAAGCGACCTGTATTCCCAATGCGACAACCATTTCGTTGGTGAACAACTTAAATCACGAAAAAATTAGATGATATTGGCCGTAGCTTTGAATCGGGTGCTGGATCAGGAGTTGGGGTCACCTTCAATCCGGGGTCGACCAATGTGCCGAAAATGTACGGTAAAACCCGTCGGGATAAAACGACCTTGCACGCAATGGCTGCAGAAAGCTCAGAACACGGACTTGGATTGGACCGGGGGAAATGCACTAGGCCCGTCTACCCGGGCAAGATGAGACCGAAGAAGAACATGAAAATGGACCAAAAAAAACATCCGACCTTTTCGACCCACACGCATCAGCGGCCCTGGGCTCCGACGTCCCCGCACCGTCTCACAAAGCCAATTGCTATGGATTCGTCTGCAGGCTCGTGTGCAAGCATCTTATACAAAGTGGACTCGCCGTAGTCGGAGTCCTTCTTTGCGCTTTTATGATCACTCCCTCGATCCACGGCGATATTAATTGCAACGGACGAAGGACGAAGAACAGCGAGCACTGAGCCCTTTTAAAGCACGCCGTCACCACGGACGTCTCTTTCGATCAACGCCAATTTACTCACGATATTCACGACATCCCCGATCCCCTCGCGACATGTCATTGGACTGGACATTTGACCCCGCTCTCAAGGGCGCTTTGCCCGCCGACTTCCACTTTGGCTATGCAACGGCAGCGGCACAGGTCGAAGGCGCGTGGAATGTCGGCGGGCGTGGGCTGTCCATCTGGGACACATTCTCGCATACGCCGGGCAAGGTCGTGGATGGGTCGAGCGGTGACGATGCGGTGCGCTCGTACGACCTGTACAAGCAGGATGTGGCACGGATGGTGGAGTACGGTGTGACGGCATACCGCTTCTCGCTGTCGTGGTCGCGAATCATCCCGCTGGGCGGCAAGGACGATCCCGTCAGCGAAGAGGGGATTGAGTACTACAACCGGCTCATCGACGAGCTGCTCGCACACGGCATCACGCCCTTTGTGACGCTCTTCCACTGGGACCCGCCACAGTCGCTGGAAGACCGCTACGGCGGGCTGCTAGACAAGGACCGGTACACGCCCGACTTTGTGCGTTACGCGACCGTCTGCTTCGAGCGGTTCGGCGACCGCGTCAAGAACTGGACGACATACAATGAGCCCGGCGTCTACAGCCTGGCGGGCTATGCTGCCGGCGTGCACGCGCCTGCTCGCTCCAGCTTCCGGGATAAGAACGAAGAGGGTGACTCAGGCACGGAGCCATTTATCGTCGGCCACACGGAGCTCGTGTCCCACGCCTATGTGTGCGACCTGTACAAGCGGCAGTTCCAGTCCACCCAGCACGGAAGCATCATGATCACCCTGCACGGAAACTGGTCCGAGCCCTGGGACGAGAACGACCCCAAAGACGTCGAGGCGGCAGAACGCGCGCGCGAGTTTGAGATTGCCTGGTTCGGCGACCCCCTCTACAAGACAGGCGACTACCCAGCGTCTATGCGTGCCCAGCTCGGCGACCGCCTGCCGCGTTTCACGCCAGAGGAAAGCAAACTGGTGCTGGGCAGCTCAGACCGCTACGGCATGAACTCGTACTCGGCCTTTTACATCCGGCACAAGGACACGCCACCCGAGCGGACAGACCACTTGGGCAACGTCGAGAAGCTGGACGCGAACGTCCACGGCGTGGAGCGTGGGCCCAAGAGCGACACGTACTGGCTGCGGACCACGCCCTGGGGCTGGGCCAAGACGATCCGCTGGATCTGGGACCGCTACCACGTGCCCATCTACATTACAGAGAACGGCACCACGGCGCAGGGCGAGCATGACTGGAAACCAAGCGGGCCAGATGATGTGCTGGAGGACCCGTTCCGCATCGACTTCTTCCGCACGTATCTCACCGAGGTGGCCAAGGCGTGCCAGGAGGGCGTCGTCATCAAGAGCTACTTTGGCTGGACGTTCACCGACAATTTTGAGTGGGCAGCAGGCTACACAGATCGCTTTGGCGTGACCTGGGTGGACTTTGACGATCCCGAGAAGCCGCGCTGGCCCAAACGGTCTGCCTTCTTTGTCCGTGACTATTTCAAGCATCTGATTAGATCGTCATAGCGACAATGAAATTGGGAATATTCACATGAGTGTATTATCTTTTGATAGCTTGATCGGCCTGAGGACCGCATCAACCCCACGTTTCCAGTGTTCCCTTGCATATGTACCCTAGATCGACATCAGCTATTAATGAGACTCTGCAGGCAGAAACCCACTTGCCACACGAGAAAACATGGGGTTGTGATGGTGGTGGTTCGTGGACAATTTCATTTCCTGTTCTATCACGGTGGTTGCAGTTGATAATAGTGATTCATCGTTCGACTAACAGCAGTCGTTACAATTGAGAATAATGATTCATCGCACACCTAACAGTCCATACACGGATACTTTATCGATGAGAACAGTGAGCCTCTTGCCGTATTGTAAAATAAATATTTCATCATAAAGTGCCATCACCACAAGGAATTCACGAGTACAATAGCTACACCATCTACAGCCTACGACATGTCACTCAATTTTGATTTCCAGGGAAAGGTTATTGCCGTCACTGGGGGCGCCTCTGGCATCGGCCTCGCTACGGTCAAGCTACTGTCACAGGCCGGTGCCCGTCTATCCATTGCGGACATGCACAAGGAAAGTCTCGACGAAGTTGTTGGACACATTCATGCTACCGGTGGTGAGGCTGTTGGGTTTTGTGTGGACGTGTCGGATGCACAGCAGGTCCAGACGTGGATCCAAGAGACATGCGAGAAGTTCGGTCAGCTCAACGGCGCCGCCAATATTGCAGCGATCATTGGCACAGGAATCAACAAGAACCGCGTTGAAGAGATCGAGGATGACGACTGGGCACGCGTCCTGGGCGTCAATCTCGGTATGCGCAGCTGCTGCCCGGCGAGGTCGAGTCTGCTGCGGCCTCGTCAGGCTTCAACGGCTCGATCCCCGCGCTGCTGACGGCGGCCAAGACCAACACGGCTGCGGCATACGCCAAGGTCGTCGGCATCAACAACGGGACGATTTCTGCCACGGAGATGGCTGTGAAGGAGGCCGCAGCCACTTCGTATCATATTGTCTATCTGGTGGCTATTGCTTTCGGTGTCGTGGCCATTGCCGCCGCTTTTACGGTCAAAGGCATCGACGAGAGCAACCGGACGGGCCACACAGCTGTCCACTTGGAGGACGATGTTGTCCATCGTGAGACCAAGGTCGTCGAATAAGTGGGGCCATGTTCGGGCACTCGGCCCGTTCCGACCAACAACCGTTATGGGCCTGTTAGTGTTCAGTTGTGGAAGGAGCGACGAATAGATACAGATACAATTAAATGCACATATGGCATTGCTTCTGTGTTAAACAATACTCTTAAATACATTGCTATCGCTGGTCCTAAAATGTGAATCTCGACATCCGTTCTCTGTAAGCAGACACCTTCTCCGACAACTGCATGATTGCCTGGGCAAGTTCTGCATCCTCAATGACAGCCTGGCCAGTCGACAGTCCAAATGGCAGTACGTCAGGATAGCACTCTGTGCCGGGCTTGGGGACAACCCCCTTCTGGAAATAGTCCCGGATCACCTTGGCCGTGCACGTCGACGGCGACGCCAGCGACGTGTGCCCGTATCCCTGCTGCTGGACGAGGACGACCGACGACGGGAAACCTGCCGAGTTGTTCCGAGCGCTGATGAGGGGCGTGACGTTGTCGGCAATGTTGGCCACGTACAGAATGGGAAAGTGCGTGTCGCCCTCAAAGGGCCCTGCAAACCGCCACTTGGGGCGGATGCGTCTATTGACGCAGGCAATGGGGAAGTTGGCGTTGGTCGCGCCTGCCGCATAGCTCATCTCCTCGTAGGTCTTGATGATCTCGATGAAGCCCTCAACGCTGTCGGGCAGGGGCACACTGTCTGAGCACATGACGGCGCCAAAAGCGTCGGCCGTGCCTTCGTCAAAGCCCGTGAGTGGTGTCGTGGGTGGAACAGTCTCGGCCTGGCACACAGCGGCAAACTGCTCCTTTCCAGTCGTCTGCTCGTAAAAGGGACGACCGTTGCCGTTCTCGAGGGCAAGGAGCGTTCTGGCAAACCGCGGGAAGGCAAGCTGTGGCTGATACAAAGTCGACATGAGCACCTTGCGCACACGCGAGTATGTCACAATGTCCGGCATCTCCGGGCCCAGGTCCTTGTCCACAGGCACCACGACAGGTTGCACCTTGAGCTTGGCCATCAGGGCGTCGAGTCGGGCCTTGATGGCGTCCGGCGACGGCGCGTAAAAGGCACAATCGTCTGGGCCGGCACGGTAACAAAGATCGAAAAAGGCCTGCATGACTTTGTCGGTGTCGTGCAAGAAGTTGAGGTGCACCTTCTCGTGCCACTCGCGGTAGTCGACGTTGCCGTCGCTGACAAGACGCTCGACCTTGTCCGGGTACATGGCGGCAAACGTTCCTCCGAGCACCGTTCCGTAGCTGAAGCCCCAGTACTTGAGCTTGTCCTCGCCCAGCTGGTGCAGGATCTCGAGCATGTCGCGCGCGTGGGACGCCGTGCTGGAGTGCCGCAGGATGCCCTCGTCACCCATAAACGACTCGCAAACGGCCGTGTAGGCAGACATGCGCGCATACGCATCGTAGATTGTGCCGGGGTGTGAGTCCACGACGCCGACATCCTGCAGGTCCCAGAACTGGCTGTGTTGGACCGATCCCCAGCATTCAACACGGGGTACACTCGCGCCGACTGGTGGTGGGTATTGTGTTAGCAGTCGCTAGATTCGGCGTGATGGGCAGTCCCGTGATAGGCATCATAACTTACTTCCTCTCGGGTCGAACGTGATAATGTCCTGCAAGGTAAGAGTCAATAATGTACAGATATCATGAGTTGTGTTGAGTGACGTACATAATTCTTGCCGACGACATCCTGAAGATTGCGTCCATGGTCTCTCATCGACCAAATACCCGATCCGCCGGGTCCCTAAAAGTATGTTAGTCGCATCCATATTATCCTCTTTGTACCTTTTTGGCCCGGTCGTTGATGAGAACTTACGCCAGGGTTGAAAAACACAGGGCCGGCATAATTCTCGCGGTCCGTCGCTGGCAGCCGAATGACGGCAAGAACAACGCGCAGGTCGTCTGTGGGGTCGAGCCAGTCCATGGGCACCTAAAGTCCACAGTCAGAATACTGCATCTCATCGTAGCTCTTATTGGAAGTTCTTACATCAAGACGGGCGCATTCAAACTCGCCGCCATAACACTCGTGCCATGTCAAGTTCCGGTCGGGCGAAATCTGATAAAATTGCAATCACTATGAGATTATGTTCGCGGATGTAAATCGACTTTCAATTCTACTCACGTCTCTCCATGTGCCGCTGTTTGGCAGCTCGGGAAGTCCGTCTTGTTCTTGGTGGCTGTTTTCGCCGTTTTGGCTGCGGGGCCAGCGATGCAGAGGCAGTGTCAACAATGCGGCCAGCACAAGTACGGCGCCCAGCGCATGCTTCCAGGCAGTTGCCCGCCGAGTTGTGGCGCGTGGCGCAAGAACAGGCGTTGTTTCCGTTAATCCCTTCATCATCGGTTGTGTCGACAATAGTTTAGCCGACGTTGTTCATTGTCGGTGACGGTCAGCGCGGTGACAAGAAAAGAGGAGTGCGGTTCGTTCTCTTTTATTTGATTTGCCCAACTGAACTTATCTCAGCACCGGCTACGGACAGCCTGCAGGTGCACGTCTGTGCCTTGTTTATCCGAGTCGAGTCAGTCAGGACTCAGACCTGTGCCAATGTGGCAGGTGGTCAGCAAGCAGGACACACACGCGACTAACGTCGCATCGCGGAGTGATCTACCCCAGCTGGCATGCCAGACCAAATTTAGGGGATTTTCTGAGGATTTTAGGGGTTCTCGCCAGCGAATCAGCCGCTGTGAATACGTAAAACGGGGCCACCCACTGCCATAATTGGCTAGAGCTGGCTGGGTCAGTGGCTATCAGTGACCTCCTTATCACCAGAAGGCTATCAAACAGCGCTAAGAACGCTATCGGTCGGGTCTGTCCCGGACCCCGAGTCTTGGCTTGTCTTATCATTTGATTTCAGTGCTGCAAATCGCGTATCAGTGAGGGGTCACATGTTGGGCCATAGGCACAGAAGAAATGTTGCATAGAGAGGAGGCGAGAATGCCAGAATCTGTGGCTCCCGGGCAGGGCTAAAGCTATGGCGCTAGGGTCACGTGACCCCTAGCCCAACATCACAACAGGTCCGACTGATAAGCTTGGCCGTTGTTTACCGTAACAAGGCCAAAGTTCATCACGGAAAGGAAGATGAATGGTAGAGGGTATTCTGATGAGCAGAATTACAATCTGAGCCTTGTATGAATTATTTATCTGTAACTACCATGAAATTTTATATTTTCACTTTTTTTATTTTGTCTTAGTTTTTAACGCAAACGAAGAGAAAAATAATAGTAATAAAAAGCAAAGAAAAGAAAACAACAACAACGAATCATATTACAATAAGATTCTTATGTTTATTTGGGACCTCTACTCCATATTCAAAACTGACAATACACAGTAGTGATGTCATAATCTAGATTCGAATTATCGAGGCAACGGCAAAAACATTCACCATCCACCATAATAAATATCCTTGTAACCAATATGCTTTACAACATCACAGGTGGTACGTTGCACCTTCTTGATATATTGTAGACAAGAAGATCAATTTGCAAAGATAGATCCATCAAGACCTTAAACCAATAGCTGCCGAGATAAAGTACACACGATATTGATTCATTAAAAGATATACATAAATACATGGAAATACATGGAAGTAATACACGAATCAAACGAGCGACATGGGAGATATCCCGCAGACAATCAAGATTGTAAGGCGCGACTCAAAGAGTCCAACAAAGAGAAAAAATCAACCACGTTGACAACCACTCTGGTTTACAACCACGTATAGCACTCGTCGGCAATGGGGACAGAGACGCTATAGATGGCACTGCTCCAAAACTGGGTGACCTTGGCAAACAGATTGAAAACAAAGTCGGACTTGAGGGCGAGGCCGTTCTCGCAGGTGCCGTTGGTGTTGGGCTGGGTGACGTTGTCGGGGGTGATCTCCTGGGTGGCGGTCAGCGTCAAGGTGTTGTTGAAGCGGGGCTGGGCGTCGAGGCCGATGCTCAGATCCAGGAGACCGCCCAGGACCCGGAAGCCAAGCTCGGCGGTGAGGTCGACAAAGGGATCGATGTGCACTTCGGCCTTTTCAGTAACATTGACAGTGGCGTGGGTCGTGGGTGTCCAGCCGGAGGCGCTGGTCCAGTCGCTGTGCAAGAAGTCGATATGAAGGTGGCCGTCGGGCATGTCCACGCCTACATCCGCCGTGACCGAAACAGCACCGCTTGCGCCCATGTCGACGCCAATGCTAAACAGCAGGTCTGGGCCGATCTGCAAGATGCCGGGGATATCGACAAGATAGTAGGCCAAGGGCGGCGCCGAGTATGAAAAGGTCTTGTCGTAGGCGGCGTCGATCTCGGCCGTCAGGACAAGGTCGGCTGACAACTGCGTGTCAAAGTCGACGGCGAGCTCATTTAGCTCGAAGAGGAGCACATTGTAGCTGAGCCGGCCCGACAGCGTGGCCATGAGTGCGAGGCTGGCACTGTCGGCGGTGACATTGACATAGGGTGGATAGCTGAACAGAACGGTGGACGGCAGGTCGACCTTCTGGGCAATGGAGACAGACGGATCCCACTCGATGCCCAAGTCGCGCTTGTCGATTGCCATCTGCTGTGCCGGAACCGACTCAAACGAGATCTCGATGGCCTCGGCGACATCTTGAGCGGCCGACTTGGTGGTCTGGGCCACGAGGGTCAGGGCAGAAGCAATCTGCTGGACGGCCGTCGACACAAAGAAGCCGCGCTCGAGTTCAGCATCACAGTCGCCCATGTGATTTGTGACCAGCAACAGGCCTTTGGCGGCGACTGACCAGGCGGCCGCGGCCGCATTGTACGAGTCCGAGTCGTCAAAGACGACCGTCACCGTGTCAGCGGTGCAGTCAACACTCTTGATGGACGGAATATCCTCGAGGACCACTGCAGAATGATGAAGCGACAAGGTCGCATTTACCAGGCTCCTGTCGTGGGCACCGTAGCTGAGGTCGATGCTGCGCGACGGAGCGTAGGCGTTGGGACGATGGTGGCCCCCGACGGGTCCCATCTTGAGGCCATTGCCGCGGATCACGAGGGCTGCGAGTGCAGTAAGAAAAACAAAGCGAGACATGGTCGGTGGAGGCTGGGCTGATGTTGACAGATTATCAGATTATCAGATTATCAGATTATCAGATTGTCAAATTGGCTGATTGGCAGACGGGCAGACTGGCAGACTTGTCTGATGATTGTCTGATGCTTAGAAGAATTATTGTCTGATCTGGGGCAGGATGAGGCTATATTTATGTTCACACATTCAAGAACTCGAGATACGACGCTGCAGTTTTCCTGATGATAACATGCCGGACTCGGCGTCGACCATGATATTATTGCGGTATTTCCATTTTTGATTTCCCTCGTTCTTTCCTTCTTTCTTTGATCGCAATCTGCATCGTACGGTTCGATCTCGGCGCGAGGACCCTGTTGGATCTTGTTGGATCCTTTTGCAATCACTTTGAGCAAATTCCTGCCAACGGTCCCTGCACGATGCTCCATTTGTCCTTACCGGGCTGTGTTCGGTAGTCTCGTGGATCGGAGCATGGCTGTGGACGTGGTCATGGACGTGGACCAGGACATGGTTGGTGCCCACACATAACCATAAAGTTCAATCTCCGTCTGAAAATGTGAAAGGGCGGGGTTGCGTTGAATACGACGCTCGACGGGATCCATCTCAACAAGGGGGAATCACAGATCACGCCCTGTTGTATTTGCATGTGCCCCTGCATGGTTGTGTGTAAATAGTAGTAGGAATTGAGTTATATGTGAGCATTATGTTATGGGTTGTGGTTTTCTGATATAGCCGGAGAAAGGATTGTGAAAATAGACGGAAAAAGGAAAGAATGCAACAACACCATGTTGGTTCTTTTGTCGTTTTGGTTTATTCTGCTCTTTGTGCGGAGTTGATGTGCTAGCTGGGAAACGAACGATTGCGGGCATTAATGGGCCTCGTATTATTTATTACATGTGGCTATCGACCGAAGAAATTTTAAACAAATGTTGGCGGACAAAAGGCAACAGGTTACAAACCGAGGGCACTCCTTCTCGTGACATTGCATTACTGTGGTCTCCTTTTACGGCTTCGTTTCAACCGCCCGACCGCAACAACATCTCCAAACGCATTCATCGTGATCATCAATCATACGATGTACGACCAACTAGATTTTCTGGGGAAACTTCTGGGGAAATCCCCGGAGAAATAACTGACAGAGATCCTCCCTTACTGGGGCGCAAAGATGAACCCAAGCTGATCCATTTCATCGCCGTCCTGACCCAAGTACCCAACAATCTGCCAGCCAGACGGGGCCGTGAATGTTGCACAGTCGCTCGTCGAGGTGCCCGACGTGAGTGTGCGCCCCGTGCTCGTGGTGGCCTTGATGTAAAAGTTGCGCGTGTGGCCGTCCTTTGTGCCTTGGCACAGCTGCGCGCTGGTCCAGTACTCGGCCGATCCCAGGGTCAGCGAAACTTGTGTGCCACCGGTGCCGCCGTGCGTAAACGAAGTGCCGTCTGTCAGCGTCAGGCCGACCGAGTCCAGACGCGAGCCGCCACGGAATGTGATGACAGACGCATTGGGCTTGCTGCGGGTGCTCAGCGTGGACAAGTCCGAGAACCAGTCGCCGTGCGGGCCGCCCCAGAAGTCCGACTGGCGGAGCGTGCTGGACAGCTTCCAGTCAAAGTCGACCGTGATGGGGTTGTGGTCCGACAGGATGTTGCCGTCGGACTGCAAAAACTTGGAGCTCTCGTAGTTAAAGTACGTGGCCGAGAGCTGCACAATGGCATTGCCGCGGTAAAAGACCTTGTCGACGGTCTCGCAGTCGTTGGTCGTGCTCGGGTTGTCACAGACGCTCTCGACCGTGGGGACAACACCACCGCGCTCCAGCTGCAGCCAAGCGTCCGTCATGCCGTTCTGGCTGGCAAAGATGCCAATGTTGTCGGCGGTGCGCGTGTAGCGGCTGTTGGTGTCGCCGAACACGATAACCGCATTGCCCGCGCTCCAGGTGTCAATGTAGTTGGCCACCTGCGCCAGGTTCGAGTTGCGCGCCGTCTCGTCGTCCGTCTCCGTGCCTGCATCCGTGTGAATGTCGTACATGTCAATATAGACGCCGCTGTCGACAATGGTGCGCATAAACGTGAAGCCCTTGGGCGTGAGACAGTCCGAGCCGGAGGCATCGCTGCATTTGTCCCAGCCAACACGCGTGTAGTCCAGCCAGTTGAAGTTGGCCAGCGTGTTCAGGCCCGAGCCAATGGCAGCGCCGCCAGACGTCGCCGTGCGGTACGTATGATTGTCTGTGGCATAGATGTACGCATGGTAGTTGAAGTCCTGACGTTGGCGTGGTTAGTGGCCGAAGAAGCATCGTGGAGAAATTTTTTTGACTTGGATTTGGCTTACCTCCTGCACGTTGATGACATCGTAGCCGTACTTGGCAAAGTACGAGCCGATGGTGCCGGCATTCGTGGCCTTGTCGCCCGGGACGTCATTGCTCTGGAGAATGGCGGGAAGGCCGGCCACATTCATCGTCAGAATGTTAAAGGAGCCGCTCGTGGCCGCAACCGCAAGCTTGGCGGTGCCGATGACGGCAAGCAGAGCCGAAGAGGAAACGGGAAGCGACAGCATGGTGGCGGCTGCAGACAGACTGAATTTGGGAAACAAAAATGCTTGGCAGTCTTTCACATAACTACACCAACAGATCGTTGTGGGTTATGCCCCCATTTTATCTGCCATTAAACGCTTCCCCTCCGTGAAAAGCGTCGTCATCATGGTCGTTCGAAGGGCCATCTGCCATGAACTTCATTTTACAGAATCCCCATCGAGAAATTGAATAACACGAAAAGAGACAAAGGGTCGCAACGAAAGCCAACGAAAGAAGACAAAAACGTGTGCAAGAAGCAGGGTCCAAGCGGCCGGCAGAATGTCCAGATTGCGGGGATATGCTTGGTTCTGATGCGTTCTGATGCGTTCTGCTGGGTTTGGGTTGTTTTTCACGTGCAAAAGTGCGGTCGTCGTATTCTTTTGCGCCTTTCCTTGTGTTTTTCTTTACGTGCATTTTCGACTTTGGATGCATTGCCCATCTTGCGGGGCGGCATTTCGCTAATTCTGGTGCAACGCAGTGCGGCCATAGAGCCAGCTGGGGGAAGACGCCGGCTTGGCATCTGGTCTTTATGGAAAATGTGTGAAAGCAGTGGGAGAATGGTGTTCCGGGGCCAATGGCAGCGACACGGGGTGGCATTGGGTGTCATTCAGTGTCTTCGAGGCGATCGCAGAGTGCAACATAAGATAAAGGTTATTGACAAGGTTGTTTGTTGACAGGGTTGACAACAGGGTTCATGACAGGGGTTGTTGCTTGTGCTATTTTGCTTCGAATCGGGGCACATTGGCACAAAGTTGAAAATGTCCAGAAATCTCGGCACTTTCCGTGAAAGGTCACCGAAGTAGCAAAGTGCAAAGAAAACTAGCTACTTCGTACTTGACATCGACACAAAGAATATATCAATCGATGTCCAACGGCCACGTTCTGGCGAGAGACAAGAGGCATTGCCGTTGTCGTGATTGCTAACCATGAAATACTTTATTTTTTTGGTCGTTCGGTCACTTAAATTGGCAGTGAGGACCGATCAGGCTTGAATAAAGCTGCAATTGGCAGCTTCAATGTGACACTTGACATGAACGAGGTATTATCCTCAATAGAAAGCAAACATATCCGTGCCTGTCTGTCAGAAATAGCCTTTTGTGACTTTTGCTAACAATATCACCCCTTGTTAACAGTGCCCCTATTCTCCTTTCACCTTTTCAACTACCGACCAGCCGGCAGGCATAAGCTGGGCTGAAGCCCCACACCAACAAGGCACAAGTATCTAGCGATGTTTAGGGCAATATTGACTGTTGTGGTGCCCGGGGCCAGTGGAGTGACAGCTACTGCCACAAGGGACTGTTAGCTTCCGAAGATGGCTTGGCCAGGCGGTTTGGTTACTCATCCAACAGCCACTGTATGCAAGGGCAGGAGGAAAACAAAAATCTGTTGCTTTTTCTTGCTCGAAAAATAGACGCAAGAAGATAAAAGCATCCCGAGTCTGCTCTAGATGACCGTTGGTGAGGCTTTTATGTTCATAGAGGGACTTTGTTGTTCTGCCGAAGCCAACATGCTGCGCTGTTTTTGTAGCGGATTTGTTGGGCATATTCCTTTGCGGGTAGGTCACTACATAAGACATAACAAGAGCCAAACACAAACAGGACAAAAACCAACAACAAATGGAGATATTTGTGGCGTTCAATGCTATGTGAGGACGTCCGAAATGCAGAATTGTGGCTTTAGTTTTTCTCATTCCATCGTGCTGTAATTTCGGTGTCTTTTGTTTTTACTGTTGTCGTTCCACCTAGTCATCTTGCTGCACTTTATCACACTGGAGGCCACATTCTCGCCAACAACACCAGTGCAGTCTGATGGTGAATTCCGCGAGTTTCTTACACTATGCCATAATGTCATGTTAGCAGAGTCCTTGCCCAGTTTACGAGGCCCAAAGCGATGCCCTCTATTTTTTTTTTTTTTTTTTTTTTTTTTTTTTGGCGTCAATCAACGTCACTTCCTGTGATGTTGAGACAAGTATCTGCCAATTCGCCTACATCAACATCGGTTGTCACACCATGGAGCAATGAGCGAATGGCGAACAGCGGGGAGAAAAGGCACCGGTCGCCCGATGTGGGCTGTGGACAGGCGCTACAATCGAATGCCAATCGAAGCGCCAAGACGATCACTCAGCACATGTGCCAAAACAGGACGCACTAACGCGAAAACAGGACGATCTCGGTCAAGACAGGTACCCGTCACCCCGGGACAGAGATGGCAGGAGATGGCAGGATATGACGAAAAATGGTGACAATCGGACAGTCGGGGACGATGAAGATGGTGGCGGAAAGTGACAATTTATTTTGGTGAGTAAAGTTTTAAAAAGAGCAGAAATGAGATCGAGTTGAACGGGCTCGGGATGCTGCAGTGAGCGTGTCGTCTTTTTTTGGCTGTCTTTCGACGGTCTCGCAAGCTAGCTGGCGCCGACGACTAACACGAGGGCTCCGGACTCAGCGCATTCTACAGTCCACATTCCACGGCCCTGCCCGCGCATTCCACCGCTGACAGCTCAAAACAAAGGGCAAAAGACATAATCAGAGCAACAAAACAGACGGAGCTTGTAGGTACTTTGTGCTGTAGCGTAGAATGATAGATTTTCGTAGTCTCTAGAGGTCTGTGAAAGTTTTGATTTATCCCTTCCTTCCCTCCCCTCTCTTTTCTTTCCCTCCTCTCCCCTCCATCGACATCATCATCGACACCGACATACGCCCACGACAACATCGGTCCACAACGCCGCCAACGACAACCATGGCGGCCCCACTGTCCCTCCCCAACATGGCCGTGGCCGAGCCACGAAGCCCAACCTACGAGCTCGACGAGTCGGACATGGAGTTTGACGACACCATCGAGCTGGGGACCATCAGCCGCATCGCCACGGGCCTGCAGTCAAAGCATGGCACGCTGGAGGGCGATGGTCCGCAGCAGAAAGACCCCCGCTTGGATCCGTCGAGCCCCGAGTTTGACCATTACCGATGGGCACAGATGGTCCTGCAGACGATCAACCGGCAGGGCATCCAGATCCAAGAACAGGGCGTTGCGTTTACAGATCTGTGTGTGTCCGGTTCGGGCGCCTCCCTGCAGTTCCAGCAGACGGTGGTGACCACACTCTTAGCTCCGTTGCGTATGCTGGTCAATGCTCTTCCTAGCCGCCGTCGTGCCACAGTCCGCACCAAGATCCTGCGCAACTTTGACGGCACGCTGGAGAGCGGCGAGCTTCTGCTCGTTCTTGGCCGTCCTGGCAGCGGCTGCTCAACCTTTCTGAAAACAATGTGTGGCCATCTCGGCGGCCTGTCGATGGAGCCGTCGAGCGAGGTGCAGTTCCGCGGCATCAGCTACAAGAACATGTTCAAGCACTACCGTGGCGAGGTGGCCTACAACCAGGAAATCGACGAGCACTTCCCGCATCTGACCGTCGGCGAGACCCTGTCTTTTGCTGCATCGGCTCGTGCTCCGCAACAGAGACCCTCTGGCATCACACGCAAGGAGTACGTCGAGACGATTGTCAAGGTGGTGATGGCTGTTTTTGGCCTGTCCCATACCTACGACACCAAGGTCGGAAACAATTTTGTGCGCGGTGTCAGTGGCGGCGAGCGGAAGCGCGTGAGTATTGCCGAGATGTTCCTGTCGCGCACGCGCATCGGCGCTTGGGACAACAGCACCCGCGGTCTTGACTCGGCGTCGGCACTGCAATTTGTCAAGTCACTGCGTCTGTCGGCCGATCTGGGCAAGACCTGCCACGCTGTGGCCGCGTACCAGGCCTCGCAGCTGATGTACGACGAGTTTGACAAGGTTGTGCTACTGTACGAGGGCCACCAGATTTACTATGGTTCCTGCGACCGTGCCGTCCAGTATTTCGAGGAGATGGGCTGGCATCGCAACCCGCAGCAGGTATCCCCCGACTTTTTGACGGCCATCACCAATCCGTCGGAACGCCGTGCGCGCGAGGGCATGGAGAACAAGGTGCCGCGCACTGCTGCTGAGTTTGCTGAGGTCTGGAAGAACAGCCCCGAGCGCCAGGTTGTTTTGGGAGAAGTGGCCGACCACCGCCAAAAGTACCCCATCGACGGCGACGAGTCGCGCATCTTCCACGACAACCACAAGGTCCAGCAGGCACGCCACACGCGGCCCGCCAGCCCGTACCTGCTATCGCCGTGGATGCAGGTGCGACTGTGCCTCAAGCGCGCCTTCCAGCGCATGCGCAACGACCTGCCCGCCACGCTGACGACGGTCTGCATCCAAATCGTCCTCTCTCTGATCATCGGTTCCGTCTTCTTCAACTCGCCCAACGACACCAGCTCCTTCTTCCAGAAGGGCGCCGTCATCTTCTTTGCTGTGCTCATGAACGCCCTGATTACGGTCAACGAGATTCTGCAGCTGTATGACCAGCGCCCCATCGTCCAGAAACACCTCCGTTACGCCTTTGTCCATCCCTACACCGAGTCCGTTGCCAGTTTGCTGAACGACACGCCCATCAAGCTCTTTCGCTGCTCTCTATTTAGTGTCATCCTTTATTTCATGGCCAATCTACGTCGAGAGCCCGGTCCGTTCTTTATCTTCTACCTGTTCTTGACGATTGCCATCTTCACCATGTCGGGCATCTTCCGCAGTCTGGCTGCCGCTACAAAGACGGTCGGCCAGGCCATGGGTTTGGCCGGTATCATGGTCATTGTGATTGTCATCTATACGGGCTTCACGCTGCCGCAGACGTACATGCACCCCTGGTTTGCCTGGCTCCGCTGGCTGAATCCCATCTATTACGCATTTGAGGCGCTCATGAGCAACGAGTTCCATGGCCGCATGTTCCCCTGCACCGACACCGAGATCGTTCCCATTTACGGCACTGGCGACAACTTTATCTGTGCGGCGGTTGGTGCCGTGGCTGGCCAGCGTGAGGTCTCGGGCGATCGTTTCCTCGAGCTCAACTACGGATACACGTATTCTCATCTCTGGCGCAACCTGGGCATTATGATCGGCTTCTTTATTGCCTTCCACGTTTTCTACATGATGGCCACCGAGTTCAACAAGGGCAGTGAGTCCAAGGCCGAGGCGCTTGTGTTCCGTCCTGGCCATGCCCCTGCCCGGTTCCGTGAAGGCCACGACAAGTCCGATGCCGAGAACCAGGGCGCCAATGCCAAGGTGTCTGTTGCTGCCGCCGAAGCTCCCGCCGTCAACCGCGACCATCTGCCCGTGCAAAAGGATATTCTCATGTGGAAGGGCCTGCATTACGACATCCCCGTTAAGGGCGGCACACGCCGTCTTCTCGACGACGTCAACGGATGGGTCAAGCCCGGCACACTGACGGCCCTGATGGGTGTTTCTGGCGCTGGCAAGACTACACTCTTGGATGTTCTGGCCCAACGTGTGTCGATTGGCGTCGTGTCTGGTGATATTCTTATCAACGGCAAGATGCCCACGTCCAGCTTCCCCCGTCGTACCGGCTACGTTCAGCAACAGGATCTCCATCTCGAGACAACGACTGTCCGTGAAGCTCTCCGCTTTTCCGCTCTTCTCCGCCAGCCACGCTCTGTTTCCAAGGCCGACAAGTACGCCACCGTCGAAGAGGTCATCCAGATGCTGGGCATGGAGGACTTTGCCGAGGCCGTGGTTGGCTCGCTGGGCGAGGGTCTGAATGTCGAACAGCGCAAGCTTCTTAGTATCGGTGTGGAGCTCGCGGCCAAGCCCACCCTTCTGATTTTCTTAGACGAACCGACGAGTGGCCTCGACTCTCAAAGCTCCTGGACCATCTGCACCTTTTTGCGGAAACTAGTCGACAACGGCCAAGCTGTCTTAGCTACCATTCACCAGCCCAGTGCTTTGTTGTTTCAGACCTTTGACCGTCTTCTGTTCCTGGCCAAGGGCGGCCGCACCGTTTACTTTGGCGACATTGGCCCACAGTCGAAAATCTTGAGGGATTACTTTGTCCGTTGCGGTGCTCGTCCCTGCGGCGACATGGAAAACCCGGCTGAATACATTCTGAACATGGTCTCGGGCGACGGTGCCGAGGGCGTCGATTTCGTCGAGTGCTGGAACGCGAGCCCTGAGCGCACCGAAGTGCTGGCCGAGCTGGGCCGTCTCTACCAGCTGGCTGATGTCCCCGACGAGAGCAACGCCGCGCAGCAAAAGGATCTCGAGCGCGAGTTTGCTCAGCCCTTCTGGGTCCAGTTCCGCTACGTCATTGTCCGCGCGTTCCAGCAGTACTACCGCCAGCCCGACTACATCTACGCCAAGTACATGCTGGGCACGGTCGCCAGTTTGTTCATCGGTTTCTCGTTCTGGAAGGCCAACTCGTCGATGCAGGGCTTCCAGAACGCGCTATTCAGTATCTTTTTGACGTGTACCATCTTCTCGACCCTTGTCAACCAGATCATGCCCAAGTTCGTCGTCCAGCGGTCGCTCTACGAGGTCCGTGAGAAGCCGTCCCGCGTCTACTCGTGGCAGGTGTTTGTGCTCTCGCGTGTCGTGGTCGAGATCCCGTGGCAGGTGGTGCTAGGCATCATTGCCTATGCATCATTCTACTATCCCGTGTTTGGCGTCAACACGCCGTCCGAGAGCCAGGGCCTTATCCTGATCTTCATTGTCCAGTTCTACATCTACGCTGCCAGTATGGCCCAGATGGTGATTGCGTCCATCAACGATCCCCATCTCGGTGCCATCATCGCCATCTTCATGTTCGGTCTGTCCTTCATCTTCAACGGTGTGCTCCAGCCACCCTCGGCTCTTCCTGGCTTCTGGATCTTCATGTACCGCGTATCCCCCTTTACGTACTACATTGGTGGCATCAGCGGCACGGCTCTCCATGGCCGTGCTGTCATTTGCTCCGAGGCCGAGGTCAGCATCTTCAGCCCGCCGAGCGGTTCCACTTGTGGCCAATACATGGCGCCGTACCTCACAGTCGCCCCCGGCCGCCTCAACAACCCCGACGCGACGTCCAACTGCGAGTACTGCTCCATTTCGAATGCCGACCAGTACCTGGCAGCCCGCGAAATTTACTACTCACAGCGCTGGCGCAACTACGGCATCTTCTGGGCCTACTTTGTCTTTAATGTGTCCGGCACGTTTGCCACGTACTACATCTTCCGCGTCCGCAAATGGCATGCGAAGCCCGGCTTCAAGCTGCCCGCGTTGTTTGGCAAGAAGTCGAAGAGTGAGGCAGTGGCAGAGGAGGAGAAAGCCGCGCCTGCCCAGAATGCTGCTGTCAACGGCGATGCTAATGGTCTGCCCAACGGCGCATACATTGGCACAGCCAATGGAGCCCAGAACGGTGTCCAGAATGATGCTGTTAATGGCAAGATGAATGGTGTTGGCCCGGTCCGCGATGCTCCCGTCCGTGACGCTCCCGTTCAGGATGCCCCTGTCCAGAATTCCGATGTTGTTGCCGATGCCCCCACAGTGGCGGAGGCACAGACTGCCGAGAAGATGGTGTAATATTGTCGAGAAGTTTGTCGCCTTTTATATTTGTATACTTATTTCCTTTGTCTTCATAAATTACTTGCATTAATATTAATTCACATCATTTACTCTCTTCATTTTCTGAGCAGACCATATCATTGGTTGACCTGATATGACTTGATTTTGTCTGTCTATGCCCAGACCGTCGCATCGTACTCTTGCATCTTGTCTGTGTACTGACTGCCAGCCTTGGCCCAGCCCTTGATGCCGCCTTGCAGCACCAGACTCTGCATCTGCGTGTCGTTTTGGGACAAGAGGTAGTCGGCAAACCAGCCACCCGCGCGACACCCACGACCTCCGGAAGAGCCTGTTGGTCAGTGATACGTCTTAAGAAATAATACAAGGCACTCTCTCTGAGATCACAGAGTTTACACGGGACATACCGCAGTAGAAGATGACTTTGGGCACACCAGCAGCCTTGAACAACTGGTACAGCGTCGGGATCATAGGGTGCAGGCTTTGTGCCGGCAAGTTGACAGATCCTTGAATCGTGCCGCCCTGTATTGTCAGAGTTCATTCCCATTCTATTATTTCCCTTCCCCTGGACACGCACATTGTGGTCATTCCGGCGAAGGTCGACGAGGACGTAGTCTTTGCCGGCGGTTTTCTGTGGGTCCTCCAGCAGAGCGAGCACGTCCTCCCGAGTCAAAAACACCACGTCCGCCTTGGGGTCCGGGTAGGCCGCATGCCATGGAGCCTCAGTTGCCTCTGTAGCCATGTTGGTAAGTATTCGAAAGTGTCGTCAAACGGGATTGTTTTCGACTTCACGATCAGATCACGCCAGGTGAGGGGCTGTGAATGTGAGGTTGTGTTCGGCAATTACAGCAATTACAGTGGGTCCTTCAGGCGGCGTTAGCGTCCACAGCGCCCAATTTCGTCACTTTGACACGGGAAGCGGGAGTGTGTATCTCCCTTAATATGATTGGTTGGAGCTGAACCCCTGAAGACGGCCAACACAAAAACATTGAAAACAACGAAAGGCTTCATGCTGGCCGATGTTGCACGTTTGAATGCATTTTCACTGTGGACACTACAATACTGTTATCTAAATATGCCCAATCAGTTTGTGCATGATGGATTTCACGAAGTATAATTTTCTTAGGATTTTTTGAGCAACTTAAATTGTCAAATAATAATTAGAAAATTCAATATTATTTCCAAAATTTCATCGCCACATTTCTGCCATTCAAATCTGCGTCCATTATCACATTTTTCCTACACCACGAAAAGACAACTAAATCATCGACACCGACTACCTTCCACGACATTCACCATGGAGAAAGACACCGGCACAACAAACGAACCGGTCTCGCAAGATGATGCCGCTCCGACATCTGCCTTCAAGTCTCTCGGCTGGCTTGACCGGTTTTTGGCAGTCTGGATCTTCCTTGCCATGGTGGTCGGGATTCTGCTGGGCAACTTTGTGTCGAATGTCGGACCGGCACTACAAAAGGGCAAGTTTGTCGGCGTGTCCGTCCCAATCGCCGTCGGTCTACTGGTGATGATGTATCCCATCCTGTGCAAGGTGCGGTACGAGTCACTGCATGCCATATTTTCACAACGGGGCGTGTGGCGGCAGATCGGGTTCAGCCTTGTTGTGAACTGGATCGTGGCGCCGTTTTTCATGGTATGTGTGAACATTATCCATTCTACGACGACAAGCATGGGCTAATGATACAGCTCGCCCTCGCATGGGCGTTCCTTCCAGACAAGAGTGAGCTACGGTCTGGGCTCATCCTGGTCGGTCTTGGGCGATGCATTGCCATGGTACGTCCCCTTTCTTCGTTTAACGTGTTGATCCAACCTTCTGACGTGTTTACGCAGGTCCTCGTCTGGACACAGCTGGCGGGAGGCGACTCGGAGTACTGCGCCATCCTGGTGGCCATCAACTCGGTGCTGCAGATGGTGCTCTTTGCGCCACTGGCCGTGTTCTTTATCCGCGTGATTGGCCACGACAACTCGGGCATCAGCATTTCCTACTCGGTCGTAGCCGTCAGCGTGGCCGTGTTTCTGGGCATTCCGCTCGGCGCGGCCATTGTAACGCGTGTCGTCCTCAGGACGCTGGCCGGCGCGGAGTGGTACGACCGTGTATTCTTGCGGTGGGCCTCGCCGTGGTCGCTGATCGGCCTGCTGTACACGATCCTGGTCTTGTTTGCCTCGCAGGGCCACGCGGTCGTGCACCAGATTGTGAGTGTGCTGCGGATTGCGGCGCCCCTCATCGTGTATTTTGTGGTCATCTTCACGGCGACGCTGTGGATCACGTATCGACTTGGGTTCGGCTATGGGCTGGCCACGACGCAGAGCTTCACGGCGGCGAGCAACAACTTTGAGTTAGCAATTGCCGTCGCGGTGGCCACATTTGGTCCGGACAGCGACCAGGCTCTGGCGGCCACGGTTGGCCCGCTGGTGGAAGTGCCGGTCCTGCTGGGACTGGTGTATCTCGTGCGGTGGGCGGCAAAGCGGTGGAGTTGGAGGAAGTGAATGGGGAGGTGTGATGTAGATAGTTTTCTCCCAGAGTATGATCACGTCGCACTGTCGATAATGCTAAACACTTGAGTGGTCTTCACGGAACAGGATCTCGTTGTGCAGCCCAGCGTCGTCCGGGCAAGATCGTGGTCGCCATGGCCGTGAACGTCGGCGACAATGGACGCAGCTACATCGCAGTCCATGTGTGTGCCTGGCGACGTGTCTCGTGAGCAGGCACTGGGCGATATTGTGGAGTTGTCGCTTGGCTCGGGGGCTTGTAGAGGAATCTGTCGAGGGGGCTGTCGTGTCTCGATGTGTGCTTCGGCACTCGGGATGGTGGCAGTTTTCACGCCATTCCTGGCCAGGAACTCGTTGACCGCTTCGCTGGTGACGCCGTTCTGTGCCAGAAGCACCCGCAAGTATCGGTTCTCTGCAGCCACAGCCCGTGCGGCTGTCTGCATGTTGATGCTGGCCTGGATGCCGTCGGTCTCGTAGGCCCGGAGCCGTTGTCGCATGTCTTCGATTAGGTCCTTCTGCCGAGCGCGGGCGCGTCGCTGATTCTCCCGAAGGAGCAGCCTGACCTCGGGCGTCTTGTTGTTCTGAAGTAGTGGACGGTCAGTTTCTGTGGGGAAAGATGGGAGAGCATTCCGTGGCTGCAATGACGAACCTTTCTCGGCATTCTTTGCGGGCAGGGGTTGTTCTGAAGGGAAGGATTGAGGGCTGAAGGGCAACTGCGTTCTGATGTTTTGGTCCTTGGAAAAGTTGACTGAAAATTGACCAATCAGAGGCTGCAATTATCACCAGCCACAATTTTTGCGCACTAGCCACATAGCATTCTGCACTTTCCGCCAAACAGCGCTTTGTCCACTGAAGCCCACTTAAAGTCTACCCTGAATCCACCAAAATTGTATTCCGTAGCGGGCTTACAATCTGAGATTTGACCCACACAACCACTTACACCACATCGGCCTTCGGCGCCGGAACCGATAGCGCATCTTCAGTCTCCTACTTTCACTGTCTCCACCACAACGTACTTCCACAGACCAAGAAGCCGGGCATACGGCCGAGTAGGCAATGCATGTGCTTCCACACCCGCGTGGTGTTGTACATGACGGCAGGGTCCGTTTAGCGGCACATCGCACCCGGCCTAAGATCTGAAGAGGCAGATATATGTACAGCACACAGCAAGTGGCGTTCAGCGTGTGTTGTTGGTTTAGTGGTGTTGATGAACTGTTCACCTGATCTGTCTTTCATCTGGCTTTGTTTTGTTTTGCCCCCTTTCTTCTTCGCCAACAGAACAAAATCCCAAAACTCGATATTCCACAACCAACACCCATCATCATGTCTTGGGTACGGGCAGGGCCTGGCTGGCACCGCCCACAATCTTCCCTGGTGTCTTGTCTTTTGCGATCATCCGTTTCCCGTTCCCTCGTCGGCGATCACTGTGCGCGGCTTCGACAATTTTCCACGTCTCGGCCACGATACAATGCATCTGTGGCAGCAACGCCCAGTGGCCCGTCCGGTGCTCTGGCAGGCGTCAAGATCCTGGATCTGACACGCGTGCTGGCCGGCCCGTTCTGCACACAGATCCTTGCTGACTACGGCGCTGATGTGGTCAAGGTCGAGCATCCAAAAGGCGGTGACGACACGAGACTGTGGCGGGATGCGGGCGAGAAGAATTTCTGGAAGGATGGCGAGACGACGTCGCTCTACTTCAACACGATCAACCGCAATAAAAAGAGCATTGCGGTCAACTTGAAGAACGAACGTGGCCGGAAGCTGGTCCTGGATTTGGCGAAACAGGCGGATATTGTGTAAGTCGGGCAGTTGTTGACAAATTATCTTTCTGCTACGCACCCGGCTAACCATACAGTGTGGAAAACTTCATCCCTGGTAAACTTGACCAGCTGGGCCTGGGTTATGCCGCACTCAAGGCGGTCAACCCGTCGGTGATTCTGGCCAGCATCTCTGGCTATGGTGCCACTGGACCGTATGCCCACCGTGCCGGCTACGATGTCATTGGCGCAGCCGAGGGCGGTTTGTTGCATATCACGGGCGAACCAGATGGAGTGCCGACTAAGCCTGGTGTCGGGTTGATGGATATGTGCACTGGTCTGTACCTTCACGGCGCCATTCTTGCCGCACTCCGTCAACGGGACGTAACTGGCGGCCGCAATGGCGGCATTGGCCAGCACGTCGACACGTCGCTCTTCGAAACGACAGTCAGCATCATGGCCAACGTTGGAATGTCGTGGATCAACCTGGAAAAGGAGGCACAGAGATGGGGCACGGCCCACCCGACCATCGTCCCCTACGAGTCCTTCCCCACGAAAGACACGTTCTTTGTGATTGGCGCCGTCAACGACCGGCAGTTTGAGATTTTGTGCCGGCTGGTGGGACAAGAGGCAGGCCCGAAGAGCGGCGAGAAGTCCATTGAAGACACGTGCGCCTCGTCCGACATCAACATTGCTTCGCTGCCCAAGTCGCCGCTGTACGCGTCCAACTCAGCACGGATCCAGAACCGGGTCACTCTACACAACATGTTGGCGGCTCAGTTCCGCACACGGTCGACGGCCGACTGGGAAAGGATCTTTGCCGGCAGCGGGTTACCGTATGGACCCGTCAACACACTGCAACAAGTCTTCGCCCATCCACAGGCACAGGCACGGCGCATGGTCGAGACTGTGCCCCAAGATGCGGCTGTCTCTGGAACTGTCAAGGTTCTGGGCATGCCCGTCAAGTTTAGTGAGACAAAGCCTACTGTCCGCACAGGTCCGCCAGGACTTGGTCAGCACACTGAGGAAGTTCTATCCAGTTCGCTGGGGTTGTCCGAAAGCGAGATTGCAGCGTTACGAAAGGATGGGGCCATTTGAGGGGACGATAAATGGAAACTTTACAAGACATCATCACATGTCAGATACATCATCACATCATTTGTGTTCCTAAAAGATGCATTAGATACGTGAATAAATCAACGCTTTAATATCAAAGTCATTCGCCAATAGTATCATGCTTGCCATCATATTGCCAAAATCAAACAATGAACTCATTTCCCCTCCCTCACATGTCATGGAATAGTTGCTGGAAATCCACCATGGAGTAATAATCTGCCAGTGCATGATCCGGTGTAAAAGTGTCGTCCATGGACATGCCGTACATCCCCGAGAATCCCGGAGACGCCATGACGCCCGATGTTCCACATCCATCTTGCACAAGAGGTGCAAATGGCAGGACGAATGGCTGTTGTGGCTGCTGTTGTTGATTTGGGTGTTGCTGGTGTTGTTGGTAGGGTGGTGGAGGAGGTATCAGGCCCGGGTGCTCGTGATTTGCCATGAATGCCTGTCCTTGCCCGGTTGTCTGGCTGTTCTGTCCCGGTCTCGAAGGACCACAGACACAGATGACACTGTTTGCTGGGTAGGTGACCGACGAGAACTCTTGCATGGCGCTCATGCTGAGGCGGGCAAATGTATCGTAGGGAGCTCGTGCGTCGTTCCAGCGCTCGCTAATGGCCGTCAAGATGTTAGAGCAATCCCTAAAATCACACACGACATCGATCAGGGTCGGCATAAAAGGGTTTGGACGCAGTGTCTCTCCATCGGCCGGCGTCTTGTGGAAGACCTCACGGCACCAGCGCCTGCGTCTCTGTGCACAGCAGCCCACGGCGTACACGTTGGCCAGGCCGGCCATGAATATCGTGTACAGCGTGACCCACGAGTAGTTGAACTGGCGGGCACGAAGAAGCTCGCCGTATCTCTGGAGAACACCGCGTGAGGCCGTCCACAGGATATGCAGCGGGTCGTCGTTGATGTTCCCGCCGCTGACGGCATCCGATGTACTATCGTCGTCTCCATTGGTTGCACCGTTGCCGTTATTGGCCGCACCGGGACCTTTCTCTTCATACACTCGCTCCAGAGCAGGAAATGCTGCCGACGGGCGGAAGAGCATAAGGCATGCGCTGTGGTAGAGGGCCTGATACCAGCTTGGGTGGAGAAACGAAGACCGCGTGGGGTGGTCCGGCCGTTGGTACTGCTGGAGATTCAGACGTTCGATGTTCTTCTGCCATTCTCGCAGCGACTTGTAGATCTCTCGCCGAACGGCTCGTCTCTCGTGCAGTGGCTGCGTCTGAACGGATCGGCTGGTGTACATGCAGCGGTGGATGCGTGCTTGCAAGCGGCGATACAGAATGTGCTGGATGAAGAGGGATGTTGGTTGCTCCTGCTCTTGCCCTTGTCCGTCAACAGTTGTACTTCCGACCGTGCTTGCGGCATTCTCCTTGCCAATTTCTTCATCTGTGGCAGCAGAAGGAAGGGGCACGTCGATGTCATCGTCGTGGATGGCAAGTGGCCGGCCGAGTGAGATATTGACAATAGTCTCGAGGTTGTAGTAGCACCAGAAGCTGCGACGCTGCATCTCCATGCGGATGCCTGCCGGGAGAGGGCCGGTGATGTGCACCTCGCACCGTTGGAGCAGTCGCGCAGCTGCGGCACCTGTCAGACCAGCGCCAGTTTGATGTAGGCCCAGCTCGACCACTAATTGTGTTGCCTGCCCGAGTGCTTCCCAGAGCTCACTGGATGTGTCTCGTAGGCTCGCATGAATTCCGTATTTGCTGTACAGCAACAACGCCTGGAGTGCCCGGATGTCACGCATAGCGGCAACTGTGTCGAGGCGGGCCAGTGCTCGGGAGAAGTGGCGCTCGGCATCGCCAAAACCAAGACCCCATTCCAGATGTCGTTTTGCAGGAACTGCCCCGAGAGCCAGCACAATATCAAAGGCAAAGGCACCCGGCGCATCCGTCTGGTATTTCTTGGGGTCGGCATAGAGTTCGCGGACCATACTCATGAACATGGGCTGGTGCAGTAGCGGGAATGTGAGATGCCAGTGGGCAAAGTACGACTCGATCAGCGGCATGGCAACGGACTCGTCGATGAGCGTCATGGGTGTTGTAGGGGCTCGCGGCATGGCCATCCGCTCGCTGTTGTTGTTTGCATTGTCGCCCGTGTCGGATGTGCTGTCGACGCCGTATCCGTAGCCATATCCTCGCCGGCCATCCGGAGCACGGCCAAACAGGGAGCCGTTCGTTCCATTCATGCTGCCATTGACGCCGTTCATATGTCCACTCCGGTCGGTATTGCCGTCTGTGCCGTCGTCATGCGATGCACCGTCGACAACACGCTCCACAACGTCGGTGAACTCCACGCCGTTACTCGACCCCAGATAACGGGCTTCTTCTCCAGGTGTGCGGTGGGAAGATGTCGATTGTGTTGGAGATAATCGGTTGACTAGTGGCGGATGCGGTTGTGGAGGCGGTGGTGGGCCGAGAGGTTGGACGGAGACGGAAGATGCCTGGATGGTAGGCGTGGCTAGAGACGGGGAGGGGATGTGGTTGGACGATGGTGTCTGTGACTGTTGGTGTTGTTGGGAGATCTGTGGAGTTTGTGATGTTTGTTGTGCCGTTGCATGTGACTGTGACTGCGATGGCGACGGCGACAGAAGGGGCGATGATGGTGACTGCCCGTTTTGGGCGCGGCCATTGACCCCGTTGGTCTGCACCTGTGGCGGTGCTTGTCCAAAGTCGGTGCCAGCAGCCGCCATCGTCATTACTAGGGCAGCCTCATGCTCGGCGTCGGTGATGGCAGGCACGCTCCCGGGCAAGTCTGTCATAGGCGTGTCTGCCGGCACCGATCCTGGGATAGAGTCTGCCCCCTCTCCCCTCAGGCGGGCATTCTCGTGCTCCAGCTCGCGCAGCCGTCGCTCCACCGACTTGATGTATTCCTGCCGCAGCTGCCGGTCTCTCCATTTGTTGGGATATTGACACGGCACTTGGCCCTTGGAGCACGACGTGCAGCTCGGCATGCGCCGGTCGCACTTTGTCTTGCGCGAGTGGCAGCGTTCGCAGGCGCGCATGATGACGTTGACAGACGCCGAAGGCGGATGTCGACGGGTGACGTGAGCGTTGACGATAAGGGGTTGTCGAGTTCGATGCGGCAGTGCCGTGTCACCGTATCGCGGGATTGTGTCGCGTTCTCAGGACATGCGTGTACTCTCGAGGATCTCTGACTCCGTATCATGGGTCGGTGTCGCACAGCATACCTCGATCCATGCCGCGGTTTGGAGAGTCTGGGGATGGATTGATTGTCTGGGGTTGGAGTTGGCATTGGCTCGTCTCCCGTCAACGTCGGCTTTTTTCGCCGAAGGTCTGCCACACACTGTCACTCAGTGTCACTCAGTATCATTTTTGGTGTGAATCCACTGGCTTTAGTGGGTCGACAGCGTGCGGGGTAGGTCGCTTGCAGGGTTAGTGCATCACTAGCGTGCCTTCCCCAGATAGCATGCGCCCAGCTAATGGCGAATCATTGCGCCGTCATCATCACTACATGTCCGATTGCGGCATCGTATGTGGTGTTCACAGACAGTGTTCCATGATGCGTTGCGGTGATTCATTGTTTTTAATTTGGAGAAGTCGACGTGGTCATTTATTTTCACGATTTGAATTTAAATTCATGTTTACGGTGAATTTTTTTTTTCTTTTTTTTTTCAACTTAATATCATTTCATTGAATAAAAGAATCAGAAAGTGTAAACAAAAAAGAAAAGAACGAAGCATAAGAGGATCATAGCTCAACAATCAATGTTATGACAACCAAATATGGTTGGGAAATTAGAATCAAGTACAGATGGACGGAAACAGCACATATAAGGAGAACACCACATCAAATAATAGACAAAATAGTACACGTGAAATCATGAATCAAATTAATTTGCTATTCAAGGGAAACATCACCCAGCCTACTCAAACGACGTGGCCGATGGTGGTGGCACTACCTTGAGGCGGGCCAGATCACGGATGGTGTTGAACGCCGTCTCAAAAGAGTCAGCAGTTGCATGGAAGCCCAGATCGCGGGCCTTGCGCATGCTGAGCGACAGCGCCCAGCCGCCAATGACGGCCGAGTCGGTCATGCTGAAGATCTGGGGACGGTTGACCTCGGTGAAGGGGTCAATGGCCAGGTCGTGCTTCTTGGCGAGCTCGGCCCAGGCGGCCTGCACCTCGGGCTCACCAGCCCACTCGAGCAGACTAAAGGTAGAGCGCGTGACGCCCTGGGGGCCGTAGCCACGGGGCGGGTCTGGGTAGCGCGACTTGGTGACGCGGTACTTGGACTCGTCGGACTCGGGCGGCGTCCAGGTGGTGCCGAACCAGCGGGCCAGGTAGGGCCAAAAGCGGCCCCAGGTGAAGTTGGTGCCGTCCTGGACATTGAAAGCCTCATTGGCGGCGGCATCGGTCAGGGCGGCCCACTCCTCGAGGTAGGCGTTGAGAAGAGCTGTGCTCTGGCAGTACTCGCGGTCCCAGGCGGCAAAGTCACCGGGGAAGGCAAGAGGCAGGCCACGGTGGGCCTGGACGGCGCCGTAGATGGCAAGACCGACCATGTGGTTGAGGGCACTGTCGCGCACGGCGCCGATAATGTACGACGGCCGGACGACGTTCCATGTGGCGCCCGTCTCCTTGCAGAAAGCAGTCAGGGCGTCCTCCTGCGGGTAGTAGAAGTTGGCCTCGACCTCGATGCGCGGGTCGCTCTCAAAGGACGGGTTGGTGGCGGGGCCAATGTGGAAGCCGTAGTGTTTTGCGCCGGTCTGGAGAAGGAACCGCTTGGGTGTCAAGGACGCACCCTTGAGGCCGCCCAGGAAGTTGCGGATCAGGTCGCCGTTGATCTTGGCCAGCGCCTCGGCGTCGGACCACATGTTGAGGATCTGGCCCTCCTGCTTGGGCTGCATGTACGAGAAGAAAAAGACATAGTCGACGTGGCTGATGCGGCCCTTGAGTGACTCGGTAATCTGCTCAGGGCTCGACAGGAAGTCCACGGGGATGTGCTCGATCAGCTTGGCGCCCTCGCCCAGGTCTTCAAAGAAGTTGGCCGGCGGTGGCCGGCGTGACAGGCAGTAAATCTTCTTCCAGCGCTGCGGCGCGGCGGCCAGAACACGGACCATGTGGTAGCCCGACATGCCGTTGGCGCCGGTGATGATGGCTGTCAGGTCCTTGACATCGTCGGAGTAGGTCGGCAGACCCCGGAAGGGGCCGTCGTTGCGGACAACTTGTGTTGAGGGAGCCATTTTGGAGTGTGACGAAAGGAGTGAAAATTGTCAACAAGAAAGTGGCAAATGCAAATGGCAAAATCACAGGATAGCAACGTATGTCCACATTCCTGAATGCCTCGATTGTTTATGTACTGCCGTCGTCATGGCTCGACTAACACGGGGCACTACTAGGGGACTGTTTGAGGGACCTTCAAGCGTCGTCAAGACCCCGCATCGGCTGCTGATTTCCGCCGCTTCGGGCTTCGGCGCCGCGTCCATGGTTCGATGTTGATGGAGGTATTTGTTGGATTTTGGTGTAAGTTGGTGCGGATTGCGTTAGTTCAGAAGTAGAGGAGAGGAAAGGTGGGCATTCCCCGCATGTGTGCTGTGTGGACAACACGGCGTTTTCCCATGACGAGGGGAAACGGGGAAGAAACGGAGAAAGTCAGGGGAGAACGGGAAGGAAAAATAGCAGAGAATAACTACTCACAAGAAAGCAGTAATGAAATAAAAAGAAAAACACAATAAGACGAGAGATGGGGTCTGTCTTCTCCATCTGGGGTGTTGACTTGACTTGTTGACTTTTAGTGGGCCCGCTGGCTTACACTTGGAGCACTGAGGGGCGCCCATAGGCGATGGTATCCGCTGTAAGCCGATTGACGATTGCTCGTTAAGCTATCAACGCCATTCTATTCGCTACTCAATGCTATCTCAATATCCCCCCAAATCCCCCACTACAGCGTCAGAATCACCTTGCGCGCCGCCTGCTTTTCAAACATTTCATAGGCTGCTGCGGCGTCCGCCAACGGCATCTTGTGCGAGACGAAGCTGTCAAACTTGTCCTGGTTGGCGGCAAAGACCTTGAGGGCCTCGCCAAAGACAGGGCGAGCAGCGGCACGGCCCATGTTGATGCTGACAGTGTTAGTAAACAAATAAATTAATGGGAGGAGAAATGAATTGAAAACGCGGGGTGTGGACTCACTCAATATTCTTTGCATATGCTTCCGCGGCAGTAAATGGCAGATCGCCCTGGTGGAAGCCAATGGACGACAGACCGCCACAGACACGGATGGCGTCGTAGGCGAGACGCAGCGCCGGCTTGTTGCCGACGCTCTCGACGACGGCATCGGCACCACGGCCGTCGGTCATCTTCTTGATCTCGGCGACAACGTCGTCGGTCGACAGGTTTAGCGTCTTTGCGCCCATCTTGCAGGCCTCGTCCAGACGGTCGGCGACACTGTCGACCGCAACAACGGTGCCCTTTTCGCCGACCAGAACCTTGGCTGTCAGAATGGCACACAGACCAACAGGGCCACAGCCAAGACATAGCACGACGAGGTCCTCAGGCTTCTGGTAGGTGAATTGCGGATTGAGAAGGACACTGTCGATGCCGTCAACCTGGGGGAGATTGCCCTGGACCTGGGCGACCGTCTTGGCCGTGTCGGTGTTCCTCAACACTTTGGTAATGGCCCGCATCGCGCCGTAGTAGCCCGTGGGGAAGATGTCGCACATCAGCAGCATGCGCTCAACCGGCACGGCTTCCGGCAGCGCCTCGAGTGTGCTGTTGGCAAAGGGGACGCGTACATACTCGGCCTGGCCGCCGTTGAGTCTCTCGCTACCGAAAGAGATGCCGTGCACGCAGCGGTTCGTGTAGCCGTGCACGCAGTTCCAGCACTGCATGCACATGGGCGAGAAGACGGACATGACGCGCTGGCCGACCTCGAATCGCGTGACGGCCGAGCCCTTGCTCTCGACGGTGCCGATAAACTCGTGGCCCATGATGTGGCCCGTAGACGTCTTTTGGTGGCCGCGGTACATGTGCAGATCGCTGCCGCAGAGGGCGGACAATTCGACCTTGAGAATGGCATCGGTTTCAACGTCGACGTACGGTCGTGGCACGTCCTTGACGGTCATCTTGTAGGGGCCATCGTAGATGACGGCCTTCATGAGTTCTGACATGGTGAGAGTGGGGATGTTGTGACGTCGTGATGTTGTGTTGACGAGGAAGGAGCAGATGCTTTTGGAGATGTTGGAGTAACCGCGGAAAGAGGGAAGGACAGGATGAGAAAAAAAGGAAACACAAACAGAAGGAACGTTGAACTCTAACATCGGCAAGAACGCCCGGATGCAAGCTTTCTAAATAAAATAAATAATTACAACTTGATACGCCCTCACCACACCCAATTCGACACCTCCACCTCTTTCCGCGGCATGCAGTGCCGAGTACGGCGCCCCGTGGGGTTGTTCCTTCTTTTTTTTCTTTTGATTTCAAACAAGTCCAGACAAAATCTTGGGGTCTCATGAGCATTCGGTGCAATGTCCGCCGCAGAAAAGCGATTTCCCACACGCAAAAAGGCAAGAAACCCACGGTTAGCTACGGCAAGCGCTGTAAAGTGCGCTAAAGCTGGGCGATAGTGCCTGGACTTGTAGTGGTGCCGCTGTCCGTAAGCTATCCGCTCGCTATCCAGCGCTATCGACCGCTATCCAGTAGCCGCCACAAGCTATCCTCGGCCGCTGTCGCTGCCAGTCGCTGTCAGTCGCTGTCAGATTACACGCCGGCAAGCTTAAACACCGCTATCGCCGGCGTCTCGGGAGTCCTTCTCCCAGCTTACCTTCATAAACAAGGCAACCCCTCAAGCCCCTCACGAGTGTTGTGCTTGCTTTCCGTTGACATTTATTTTATTTATATTTTTTATTTATTTGCTCTCTTCCAATTTTGTGTTTATTATCTCTCGTCTTGTTTCACCCACCCACCCACTCGCTTTGCTCGTTCCTTCGTTCGTCGTCACAATGACCATCGAAAACCCCATCCCCTCGCCGGCCGAGCTCACCAAGCTCTTCATCAACAACGAGTATGTCGACGCCAAGTCGGGCCGCACCTACGAGCTGATCAACCCCACCGACGACTCGGTTGTCTCTGCCAAGATTCCCATTGCCGGCGCCGACGATGTCGACCTGGCCGTGGCCGCCGCAGAAAAGGCGTTTGTCGGCGAGTGGAGCAAGTTCACAGCTAAGCAGCGCTCCGATTGTCTGCGCCGCCTGATTTCTCTCTTGGAGACGGACAACCGCCTCGAGTCGATTCTGAGACTCGACACCCTGAGCACCGGCAATCCTGTCTCGATCATCCCGACCCGCGAGAAGAACTACATCATCGGCCAGCTGTCCTACTACGCCGGCTGGACCGACAAGCTGCGCGGCGACTACTTCCCGGCCGACGACGGCTTTGTTAAGCTGGTGCGCCAGGAGCCGCTGGGCGTCTGTGCCGGCATCTGCCCGTTCAACGCGCCCGTGGCCACGCTCATTATGAAGTCGGCGCCGGCCCTGGCGACGGGCAACGTCATTATCATTAAGCCGTCCGAGCAGAGCCCGCTCGGCTCGCTGGCGATTGCCTCCCTCTTTAAGGCCGCCGGTTTCCCACCCGGCGTTCTGCAGGTCCTGACGGGCGCTGGCGAGACTGGCGGCCTGCTGGCGAGCCACATGCGCATCCGCAAGATCAGCTTTACCGGCAGCGTTACGACCGGCCGCAAGATCCAGATCGCCTCGGCCCAGAGCAACCTGAAGAGAGTCACCCTGGAGCTCGGCGGCAAGAGCCCGGCCGTCGTGTTTGCCGACGCCGATCTCGAGAATGCGCTGACGTGGACGGTCAACGGCGTGCTGGCACGGTCTGGCCAAGTGTGTGTCGCTGCCACGCGCCTGTACGTCCAGAAATCGATTGCCGACGACTTTATCGCCAAGTACACGGCCAAGATGAAGGCGGCCGCGGCTGGCCTCGGTAACCCGTCGGAACGCGAGACTGTCCTGGGTCCTCTGGTCAACAAAGCCGCCCTCGACCGTGTCACCGCTATGATCGAGCGCGGTAAGACCGAGTCAGAGCTGGTTGTTGGCGGCATCCGCCGCGGTGAGTCTGGCTGTTTTGTGGAGCCGACCGTCTTTGTCAACCCCAAGGAGGGTGCACAGATTTACACCGATGAGGTCTTTGGCCCTGTGGCGGTTGTCAAGACTTTTGAGACGGAAGAAGAGGTCATTGCCATGGCCAACGATACCGAGTACGGCCTGATGGCTGGCGTGTTCACGCGTGACCTGAACCGTGCCCTTCGCCTGTCGAGTCTGATCGACTCTGGCGTTGTCGGCGTCAACTGCGTCAGCACCATGAACGTTCAAGTTCCTTTCGGCGGCAAGAAGCAGTCGGGCGTTGGCCGTGAGTTTGGCGAGTATGTCCTGCGCGCCTACACCGAGCCCAAGACCATCCTGATCAAGTAAGTCGACCTCTACCTAAGACCCAAAGCATTTATGGACAACTTTCTAACAAACATATAGCATGAACTCGGCATAAGCGAATTGACAGGCAAAAGACAACAACGAGATCGATGTACATGGCACATAGAATGGCACTTTTACTTTTACTTTTACTTTTCCACGAGACAAATTGTCCAAATTGTACACACCACTACGAAGGGTAAAATCTGTTGAACTTAATGTGTTGGTGTGAAATCTCCACCTGGTTGTAATCCACTTCAAAATCTACGCGAAATCAGTACTTTGGGACGAGCCACGTTGTTGACGTAGGGCTGTGCCGTGTTGATACCGAAATATGTTTGAAGCATGCAATTGTAACACACACATTCATTTGACAGACTTGACATATCTTCAGCCGCCGCAGTGTGACGTCGGTACGTCAGTGGCGTAACAGCAGTAAATGAGTTAGACGGTACTTCCTCTTTGGGACGTGAATTAAGGAGGCGCCGTGGCCATGGCGCTCTTTCCCGTTGTTGTGCTTGGCGGCCCTGTTGCACACCCAAAAACCTGAAAAGCAATTGAGATGGCACTTGCCGAGCATCAGTCGATAATCTGGTCCCAAAACAATATTGTATTGCTCACGCGGTCGACACGGGGTTGGTTTCGATATTCTGACCTCCATCTTTTACCTCCTTTGTTGGCTCGGGCTTTTGCGCCGAACGAAACGATTTCCCCACGGGGTCAGGTTCATTGTTGGCGGTGGCGCCGCTAGCAATAACACGCCAGCACGCTAAACAGCCCCCCCGGTCTTGCCCAAAACTTGCCTAACAAAACTGACGATTCTCATTCTCCACGCTTCTTTGTAAACACGAGGCCGGCACTGGCGCTGATGAGAGTTGGCAGAAGGATGGAGGCCATAATGCTTTGCCCCGTCTTGTTTCCCCACGGGGAAAGAGCACCAAAAACGCGTGCTGAGCTGATTCAGACGGGGAGGAAGCACGCTTCCTGTGTAGGAGTGCAGTGCAGCAGGAAGGTGCAGCTGCAGGCAAAGTCGGAAGGCGCACTTGGTTCGCTCTTTCCCTCTTTCTCCTTCACCACAACACGCTAGTGTCCACGGTGAGAATGGAGTGCCGGCGGACCTCATCTCCGACACCTGTCAATCAACGACAGCAACCCCAGAAACCTAGAAGGGAGAGAGACGACGCCCCGTCTTACGACGGCGAGGCACAGGCTGGAATCATGTTTTGTTTTTGACAAGTGACAAGTAACAGGTATAAGAAAGACCCGACCGGCCACGTTCCTGCATCAAGACCACGGTCTGGATCTTTTTTTTTTTGGTTTTCTTTCGGGACTTTTTTTTCCTTTACATCTTTTATCATCAATCACCCGTCATCACCGGCCATCAACATCAATCGGGTATCATCAATCCAACGGAGAAAATGCCTACGAAAGAAGAGCGCCATGTGAGCGGCTTCAATCTCGCGGTATGTCCACCCATCAACGCGTATACGATATTTTATTTCTTATTAACGCATCCAGATTGTCCTCGCACTCTGCCTGGGCAGCTTAACTTATGGATATAGCTTCTCGATGCAAGTCACCCTTCCGCCATTCGTTGCACCCGTGCCGTAGTGTGGTGTTTTGTCTCGATGTCTCGATGTTCAAGACACCCTTCCACCACTCCTCGTCTAAATGGTATTACTAACACGCCCAGAACGTCGACAACCATCGGCCAGCCGTCGTGGTATTTGTATTTCGGCCTCAGCTCGGATGCGACTTCGGACCGCTATGCCTACACCAACAGTATCATCGGCGGTATCAACGGCGCGTTCTCGGGCGGCGGCTTCTTTGGTGCTTTGGTGGGTGGCTGGGCCTGTGACGGCCTGGGCCGTAAGAGGACTCTGCTGTTTGCCACGCCGATCGCCATTCTCGGCGCCGCTCTCCAGGCCGGCGCTCGCAACATTGGCATGTTCATGGCTGGTCGTGTCCTCGGCGGCTTCGCTGCCGGTGTCCTGATGGTTCTCATCCCCATGTTCCAGTCCGAGATCGCACCGCCCGCCAGCCGCGGTTTCCTGGTGTCGCAGGTAAGGATCAAACACTCCCGAGATAAAAATATCACAACTAACAGGTAAAGCACGGCGTGGTTTTAGTTGGAGGTTACGCGATCGCGGCGTGGATCGGCTACGCGTCGTACTTTGCCAGCAACGCGGGCTTCCAGTGGCGGTTCCCTCTTGCAGTCCAAGTACTGTGGCCGCTCATCATGCTGATCCTGACGCCGTTCCTGCCCGAATCGCCGCGCTGGCTTTTGATGAAAGGCCGCCCCGACGAGGCCTGGAAGATTATCGAGAAGCTACACGACAGCAAGAGCAACTCACGCGCCATTTCGTTTGCCCGCGAGGAGTTTTACGTCATGAAGAACCAGGTCGAGGCCGATCTCGAGCTCGCCAAGCAGGCCACCTGGATGAACATGTTCCGCTCGCCGTCGGACCGCAAGCGGCTCTTCTGTGCCTTTATGACCATGTTCGGCACGGAGTCAACGTCCATCCTCGTCGTCTACAACTATTCGGTCATCCTGTATCAGGTAAGGTCAACCCCCGTGTATTCAATTAGTTACGTGTCGACACTAACACGAACAGGGTCTGGGTCTGTCCAACACTCTGTCACTTCTTCTGGCCGCCGTCTATGTGACCATTGCCGCCTGCGGCAACTACATTTCGTCTCTTCTCATGGACCGTGTCGGCCGTGTCAAACTTCTTCGTGAGTCTTCCCTCTGTCACTTGGATCAATGTCATCTACATCATGCTAACAATATTAGTCATCGGCATGACGGGCTGCATGGTGAGCCTGATTATCCTTGCCGCCCTCTCGGCTGAATACGGCGGAACAACCAACAAGAGCGGCCTGAACGCAGGCGTGTTCTTCTTCTTTTTGTTTGTTGCATTGTAAGTGAAGACGTGCCCCGTACCGATGCGGCCCGTCCCGATGCGCCCCTTCCCCATGTGCTTCTTCCCGATATGGCCCAAACAGGAAGGAACGAATGGACCCGTCACGACCACACAAATCACCAGCCACGAATCGCAAGCTAATCCTAAATCAAATAGCTACGGCGTTTGCATCGACGCCACAACCTATGTCTACTGCAGCGAGATCTTCCCGAACCACCTCCGCGCCAAGGGCATGTCCTGGTCGCTCATGGTGCTGTTCCTGTCGACGGTTGCGTACCTGATCCCGGCAGCCACAGCCTTTGCCACCATCAAGTGGAAGTACTACCTGGTGTTTATCGTCTTGACGGCCGTCAACATTCCCATCATCTGGTGGACGTTCCCCGAGACCAAGGGCCTGGCCCTCGAAGAGATCAGCGAGAAATTCGGCGACAAGGTGGCCCTGCATCTCACGAGCCTGACGCCCGAGCAGCGTGAGGAGCTCGACCGCGCCATTGAGTCGGAGAAGATCCAGCACGCCGTCCACGCGGAGCAGGCTGACCAAACCGAGTCTTCGTGAGTTGACTTGGCACTTGTCAAGTCGCCGTAGGTGACATTGCGGGGGTTGTGTTTTTGACTTGAGGTCAGGATGAACCGACAGTTGCCAGATTGTTTATCCACATGATTCCATGCCCCACGTTTTACAAGTTTACATTGTGTTTGTTATTACATTCTCTGTCAAATCCCGCGGGGAGATAGGGTTTGGCCCGGTGGAATAAGTAATAAGTTGCCATTTCAATCAAATTAATTTATTTACAGTTTCAATTCATATGAGACATCCTCCTTATCCAGGTTGCTGGGACTTTGTTGTGAAGTGGTTGGACAACTCGGCGATTTCAACCGTAATTTGATAAACTCTGGCAATGAGTTGTTGCAGACTAACACCTTTTAGGCGACAGCAAAAGTACAGCCAACCACAGTTACAACTAAAAGCACTGCTTGCCTCCGCAAGATCGGCAGGTCGCCCGAGAGCGCTATTTCCGCAGTGATTTCCGTGTTGTTGGCCTGCTTAGTTGGCCCTTAGCGGCTGGACCTTCTCAGCGGGGAAACGGCGACTCCATTGACTGATGCTATCACATCGCCTTGTTGGTCGCGTTGGGTTGGAAAGAAACCCCCAAGCTTGCGAGCTGGGCTCCTCTTCGACGTGCTGCGTGCGTAAATGCGGGGAAATGGACGAACGGACGTAGCAAAGAACGAGCAAAGGAGGGGGCGATGCTGCGGATCCAAGCTTGACGGATGTTGACGACGGATCATAAATACGACAGAGTCCGAGAAAGACAAAAGGGCTACATTAATTTCTCGCCCTCTAACTGTCCCATTCTTTTCTTTTTAAATATTATTTTCAGTAACTTTACCCATCTCAGGACAACACCACAACATCCCACACACAATGAGCTCTACAACCGACGTCGCGTCTCTCTTTGCCAATGCGGCCGTTCCCGCGTTCAAGTGCCCCGAGGGCACCAAGATGCATTTCTTGAACCTGGGCCATCTCGAGTGTGACGAGTCGTGGGTGCTCCGCGGCGGCAATGCCAGCACCGCCAGCAATCCCAACCCCCAGAACAAGCGTCGCGAGCTTGTCGTTCTTGCGTGTCTGATCGAGTACCCCGGCGTCGGCCTCATTCTCTACGAGACCGGCTGTGCTGAGGACATTGATGTTGTATGTGTTGCTTATCACCTTTGAATTATTCTGTCTTCCTGCTACGCGTACTGACTGCCCAGAAATGGGGTGCCCCTTTGACGGACGTCTTCCCCCGCACAAAGTACAGCGTCGAGAACACGCTGCCCGAGGCCATCAAGCAGACGGGCAACGATATCAAGGACGTCAAGGCTGTCATCATGGGCCATCTGCATCTCGATCACGCTGGCGGTCTCGAGCACTTTTTGGACACGGACGTGCCCATCTACGTGCACGAGGAGGAGTTCAAGCACGCCTGCTGGGCCGTGGCCACCGGTGCCGACCTGGGCGTGTATTTGAGCCACTACATGATCCTGGACAAGCTCAAGTGGCAGACGTTCAACGACGCGCACCTGGATCTGTTCCAGGGCATCACGCTGCACCACTCGCCCGGCCACACGCCCGGCCTGGTGATCATGCAGGTCAACCTGGCCAAGGACGGCACCTTCATCTGGACCACCGACCAGTTCCACATTGCCGAGAACTACGAGCTGTCACACCCACACGGCGGCCTCGCCCGCGACCACAATGCCTGGTTCAACAGTCTGACCATGATCCGGCGTCTGCAGCGCCTGTTCAACGCCAAGCTCGTCTTTGGCCATGATATGGATGTCTACAACTCGCACACTGCCGAGAAGAAGGTGTTTGAGTAGGGAGTATGGGTGTATAATTTTTGACGGGATGAGCGGTGCATACGGAGGCGTTGTGATTGGATCTGGGTCAGTCTGTCTGCAGTGGCTTGTATGCGATATGTAGCAATGAATTTGACGTCTTTTTAATCTGCTATTACGCCATGTCTGCGCTATGTTATATTTCTTTTCACTTTCACTCTTTTTCTTTTCACCTTTTGTCTCTTTAACTTATTTCTTTTCACCCTGATGACTTCCTCTGATACCAATTTGGACTTTTTTTCAACGTTCCCCATTATGATAAGGCGTAGCAACATTTACTAGGACAGGATACCCAATAGAGGGGCACAAATAATATCCTATGAACGGTCTGGGTCTCGCGTCTCACAACATAATGCATCAATTTTACGGTTATTCAAAAGCCTCCATCTAGCATCCAACATTCGCAATAACCTCGAAATGCCGATATGGATGTGGCCGTCGGAAACCACCCCCAGCTGCAAGTATCAGTATCCCCTTTGGCAGCTCCTCTGATGTGCATGCGGAAGCACTCGTTTTGGCTTGGCGCAGATGCCCCTCAAACCCCTAGCTTCCCTGTAGGTGTGCCCGCGGCATTCATCTCCAGGTTCTCCGCACATTGGCGCAGCTGTAAATACAGGGGCATGCGCCCGGAACTTAGCGCCGACCTCCCCCGGAATGTGGTATCGGCATTTTCGACCGACACTACAGAGGGCAGACAGACGTGCTATTCTCACTGTTTTTAGAGGTCGCTCTACGCCAACTTACGTCACAGCTCTCAGTGAGCACTCAGTGTCAACCCATGGTTTTGGGGACAAAACAGTGTGCATCCACCAAAACACAGCAGAAACCTCGGGATCTCCAACAATATTTAACCAAATCTGTGCCCAAGCCTCGTTTGGGAGCGGAAGCAGCAGCCATTCGGCGACACAGTTTCGATTTCGATTTGCGCTTGTTGATCTTCCTTGCCAACAGAACTAGAGTCAAAGTCAAGATACCGAGCCCCTCTTCACCCACAATGCAAAAAACAACAGTTGCCGTGGCGCGTTCGCTCCGGCGATTACAGCGGGTTCAGCCCCTGCAGCCACTAAAGCCCCTCCAATCTCACCTCTCACAACCCACCGCCCGGAACGGACTCGGAATCGGATTCCGCCGCGCCGTCCACGCCCGGGCGACCGACTTCCTCCCCAGCAACCTGCCCGACTGGACTGAATCACAAATCGAAGTCCGGGAAGCCATAAGCAAAATCTGTGTCAACTATCCCGACGAGTACTGGCTAGAGCGGGACAACGACAAGACCTGGCCGTCCGACTTTACCAAAGACCTGGCCGACAATGGCTGGCTGGGCATCTGTTTGCCGTCTAAGTATGGCGGGGCGGATCTGGGCATTTCAGAGGCCGCCGTGATGCTGCAAACGATTGCTGAATCCGGCGCCGGGCAACAGGGTGCCTCGGCGGTGCACATGAATATTTTCGGTCTCGAGCCGGTCGCCAAGTTTGGCAGCGACGAACAGAAGCAACGATGGCTGCCGCCTTTAATTGCGGGCAAGGAACGGGCCTGCTTTGGCGTGACCGAACCAAATACCGGCCTCGATACTTTAAAATTACAGTCCACGGCAAAGAAGCCCACCCCGGACGCTGACCATTACATCTTGAGCGGCAGCAAAGTGTTTATTTCCACGGCTCAAGTGGCGGAGAAGATCCTCATTCTCGTACGGACAACACCACTCGAAGAGGTCACAAAACCCACACAGGGCCTATCTCTCTTCTACACCGACCTGGACAGGAGTGTGGTCGATGTCGCCGAGATCCCCAAGATGGGCCGCGCCGCCGTCGACACCAACGTGCTCAACTTTGACGGCTGGAAGGTGCCGGCGGCCGATCTTGTCGGCGAAGAGGGTGAGGGTTTCCGCATGATCATGCACGGCATGAATGCTGAGCGCATCCTGATTGGCGCCGAGTCGCTGGGCATCGGCTACGCCGCTTTGAGGAGGACATGCAACTATGTCAACGACCGCGTGGTGTTTGGTAAACCCGTGGGATCGTATCAGGGTCTGCAACACCCCCTGGCAGAATGCTGGATGCAACTCGAGAGCGCGCGTCTGATGATCTATCTGGCGGCACGAATGTACGATAATGGCAGCACCGACGGCGCCTATGCCAACGCAGCAAAGTATCTGGCTGCCGAAGCGACGGCCAAGACGTGTGAACGGGCCATTCTGTCGCACGGCGGCATGGGCTATGCCAAGGAGTACCACGTCGAACGCTACCAACGGGAGTCGTGGATTGCGCGGATCGCCCCGGTCAGTGGAGAGATGATCAAGAATTACATTGGCCAGCGTGTACTTGGCCTGCCTAAGAGCTACTAAGAGCACATTTTCCGGCGAGGCGCTGTTATGTCATTCTTTACCCAAACATCATATAGAAATGCGCTTTCTGCATATATCAAAAAACTATCTGTTCAAGTCCTATTATATATCAAGTTTCATTGCTGTCCCAGCTCCTAAGAACGGCTGCCTTGATCTCGTCTACCGAGACGTTGGGAAAGAAAGCTGTTACGATGTGTTGGTCAGGCCGCACAGGCAATGATCCTCCAGACAGCAACAGCATGTGCCTTGAACAAGCCCTTTTTGTCGGTGGACATAAAGATAAAGTCCAGGCCGGGGTGGCCAGGAAGGGGTCTGCCGGACTTGGTCCACTTTGGTCCTTCAAATGCCTTTTATTTTTAGCGCTTAGGCGCGATAAAGCGGTCTACCACGCCCCCATGCCACTACAATTACTACCCTCGAAAACAAATTAATAGCGCTAAAGCGATACAAGAACAACCCATTTTGCCGACCATAGTGTAATTTTGCTTTTACAAGGCAGTCTTCGTTTTGTTTCAGTTTACGCTGCACCATCTCCTAACAGCTCTTGGTAAATCACTCCCAGCTTCGCTAGCGACTAATAAACAAAGAATTGCACTCTGTGACAGCTTGCTAGCGAAACCATGAAATATACCGTCCAAACTAGCCAGCCGCGCGCTGGCCCTCGCACTTGGCCTACGTTATGGAGGGTATATGCTACCATGCTACCATACCCTGGGCGGCTGTTGCTATCATGCTGTTACCAAGAATTCTGTCAAGAAAAAGCATACACCAATCCTTCCAAGTTTATGCAAGCCTTGCACTTTGGCAACTTTAGTCCCTTGCCTACTATTTTTCAGAGATACTCCACAACCTCACCACAGCAGTGCAAACGCCCGCTAGTATAATGGCGAAACACCGCTACCTAGCCAAGGTGGTGTATGAAGCACCCGGTGCCGACGACGACGATACGCACCAGACCACCGTCCGCTACAACGGCCGCCTGTTCAACATCAATATGGCTCCTGTCTATATCCACGACTCGTCGGCTATCTTGGCACGCTTTCAGCGCTTCCTGCTGGCCCAGCGGGAGTTTGTGTACGACGAAGACCCAGCGACCGATGAAGGACCCAGCGCAGAAGATGAGAGGAGCTCGTTTCATCAATGGCTCATCACCACCTTTCGGCCGGTCTTCCGCGCTCACGCGCCCGACGTGCTACCCTCATTCGACCCAGACGCGATCCGGTCCGGCACCGCTCGCCCCATGTTGGCTGAGTACATGTTTCCGCAAGTATTTGAATGCCGGCTTGAAGCACAGCGAGGCAAGGCCAGACCACTTTGCGTCGGCATACAGGCAGATTGGATCCCACCGGTAAATCGTATTCCTGCAGACCTTCTTGCGGACTTGGACCGCCTGTGTGTGCCGCGGTATGCGCCGTCGGAGATCTCTGTTGCCTTTGAAAACCCTGACGATGCATTGCGAGAAATGCCGAATCGCGTGCTTGTCGATGTCGGCCGCAGCGGGTGCCCAGATACAGCTTGCCATCTTAAGCTTTTCTTGGGCGGCTTTCAGGGTTCGCTGGTAACCGAATTGCGGGGTCATTTACGGGTCCTCGATGCTCAACTGAGCGCGCACGTCCGTGTTATCCGGTTAGTTGGCATCGTCTGGCTTGAAGAATATGCTGACGCCTCTGACGAGGGCAAGGAGGGCAACCCGGTCACATATCCAGAATCACTTCTAGGTCCTGTGGGTGGCTTGCTTCTAACCTATGTCAGCGAGGGCTGGGATGGGCTATTAACTTCACGCGTCTGGGGCAGCCCGCCGGCGATGCGCCGGCAGTGGGCGAACCAAGTACGAGACACTGTGACAACTCTGCACGAGGCAGGCGTCATGTGGGGCGATGCTAAGCCGGACAATGTCATGGTGGATGGGAACAACAACGCGTGGCTAATCGATCTAGGTGGCGGCTTCACAGAGGGTTGGGTAGACGAGGACAAGGCTGGGACTAAGGACGGCGACATGCAGGGCGTGGCCAAGATTGAGGAGTATCTGATGGACAATGATAGATTTGAGATGACCAGCGAGGACGAACAGGAAGATAAGCATGAGCATGAGCGTGAGAGTGAACGCGAGTTCCGTCAGTTACGCGGGGACCCCGAGGTCGAGAGCCGAGACTTGGTGCGAGAAGAAAGAGGTATGAGCAAGCGGAGGAAAATACAGCAATAAGGGAGCTGGTGAAGATGCTATACCTTAAATAAAGGAAACTTTTTATAACCCCGCACTTTTTATGTACCACCAATTTCTTCAGCTGTCCACTCGCGTGTACGAGCAACTTTGTTGCAGAGTTATTACGGATATGGTAAAGAATAGGAGTCAATAGATGTACAGAGATATCGGTGTATATATATACGAAATATAATTAAGTTTTATATATTAAACATCATTAATTCCCAACTCATTTAAAATTACCGTTTTAATCTCGTCCACCGAGACATTAAAAAAGAATATAGCAGCAATGTGCTGGTCTGGACGTACAAACAATGATCCTCCAGACAGTAGAGCGTGGGCCTCGAAGAGTACCTTTTTCTCAATAGACACAAAGTTAAAGTCTACGCCCAGAGTAGCCAACTGTAGCAAGACCCGTTCGCCAGGAAGTGCGTGCTGGACTTGGTCAACCTTGTCCTTCCAGTCTGCGCCTGCACTGGTGATGAGGGTGAAGGACCGTGGTTTGACTAGGTCTAGGGTCGAGTATCGCCGCGATGCAACATCAGGGATGCTAAAATCCTTGACATAAGACACGTCGTGTGGCTTCAGGTCGTCAAACAGATCGTCCCTGAGTGGTGTGATCCAAGCATGTGGCAGACGTACTCCAGGCACAAACTTGGGAGTGAAGTGGGACGCATGTGGCGGCGTCACCTTGTCTCCATAAACGTATCCAATATGGAGTTCCAGCTGCATCGTGTTAGTAGTGTCCTATAGTTTAGGAAAGCATGGGGCCTTACATTGTCAAAGTGCTCTTGCTGGCCTGCTACCTCTCTAGCAATCATCTCTTGCTTCTCCGGGTCGTGAATAGACTTGAGCAGGTTGGCACGTGCCTTGTTCACGTCCTCGATGCCGGCCGTTCCCAGTGCCTTGAGAAACGAAAAGATCTGCTTGCCGTTCTTGACACTCTGGGCCGCACAGACCATGGCCACCTGCCGTCTCTCTGTCTCGTACCTGTCGAGAATAGATACATTGGCCGAGCCGTTGAGGACCGCCGCCAGCTTCAAGGCAATGTTGTGTGCATCAGCAATACCGCAGTTGAGGCCTAGTCCACCCGTCGGTGGAAAGGAATGGGCAGCGTCGCCGACTCTGCAGCGCCGTATTAGCACATAATTATTATTTCATCGGCATTATGACATCACCATTGCTACTCACAAGAAGATGCCACCCTTCCGGTACTGCTTCGCAACCTTGCGGCTGAGGATCCAAGGACGATGGCTGAGGACGGTGAATGGTATATCCCGGCCAATAGCCGCCCCAACAACATCTTTGCACAGGCTCTCGTTCCAAGACTCGACGGGATTCCGTTTCGACTAATACGCTGTTAGTGATACAAATATCGAATATTCAGATGGGTTTGACGTACATCAAAGTTGCTGATAAGTACTTGGTTGCCGCCGAGATCATATGCAATGATAAAACCAGAGCATGCTGGGTCGGTAATCCAGTGGAGCATGCCGACACGGTCATTGACCACTGGCCGCAGGTCGGCTTGAAAGTGGATCGTCATCATCGTTTCGTCTGGTTTGTCAGTATCAGGTTATGGGCTGCTGTTTTGCAAAGGACACTCACATCCATCTTCGCCTTCACTCTCGATGTCGAGATCCTTCCTGACGGTGCTCTTGGCGCCGTCACAGGCCAAGACATATTTCGAAGTAATTGTTGACTGCTTGCCTGTCCCACGCTCTTCGACTGTCGTTGTGACCGCGTTGCCGGTCTGCTTTGAGGTGACATATGCCACTCCTTTTCGTATCTCGACATTCAGATCGTTCTTCAGCTCGCTGGCCACAAAAGCTTCGAACTCGGGCTGTGGGATGTTATGGATCATCTACGCTGTCAGTTTCCGCCTTGCATCGTTCAACTCTACGTGCCCGATGACATACCTCCGGTGTTGCATCCAAGACTCCGACGTCCATCCGCTCATAAGGCAGAACACCTATCCGCTCGCCGCTCAGATTTGTCACAAAGTTGACCCAGAACGCATCATCTCTTGGAGACCCTATTTTGCGCAGCTGCGCTGTATCTAGGCCAACCTGTCGACAGATTTCGAGACTTCGTGGGGAAAGAGCGTGGGCTTTTGGTGCCGCCAGCCGTTGAGGGTACTTTTCGACGACGAGGGATTTTACTGAAAAACTGGTCAGTTACTTGACGTTTTTTGAATTTCAACATTATGTGCCCCAATATGGAGCAGTGAAACTTTGTCACAGTACTCACTTCCTGCTTGTGATAGGATGTAGGCAGACAGGAGGCCTGCCGGCCCGCCGCCGACGATGAGGACGGGGACGTCCACGGCTTTGGCCGTGTCTGTAGTTGTTTTGTCGACGGCCATGTTGTAACTAGTTTGCGTCCAGAATTACCACACTTGGTTTCTTGAGGGTTCCGTATCACCTCGTACTTCAATATATCATGTTTAACAGAACAATCATCAAGACATGTTTGTTCGCGTCCGTAATGTTGCCAAGCCCAACCCCACACATACAAACAGCCCCCCACGACCCCTCTGTAAACAAAATCCAGCTCTCCAATTTCCAGCGCATTTTCCACGGGTTACAGGGCATCGGCCCGTTAACTGTGGGTCCAATTCACAACTCCGATTGGTCCATTGAACGGCATTCGTCAATTCTGTTCCACGGAGACTAGACATCACCAATCTTAAGTTAATCTCATTAAAATCATAAATCTTCACTTGAAATCAAAGGCAAAGGAAATACGGATATGTTTTTGGTCAGTTGTTGTTATTATATGGTATTATTGAGACACTAGTGTTGAAACTAAGAAAGGTCTTTATGTTCTGCCGTTGTAATTTTAAAATTCATAATATTATTATTATTAATATCCGCCTTTCTTAGTTAATCTTAACTATTAACGACTAGTTAAGCAAAACCCTTATAAGGAAAAAACTACTATAAAATTGTGTGTGTAAACTTTTATTACGAACGTAACCCCCACGGCCTCGACAACAAACTAAAATAACACAAGCCGACCCCTTAACGGGTACGAAGAATAAATAATACGACCGACGCAGGGCGACGGTGTTAATGTAGTTAAAAAGTAACCCTTTTAAAATATAAAATAAAGGACGAATAATATTACGGTATAAGATTAGTTAATTAAGAGATAAAAGTATTACTTTATACGAAGATAAAGTAAAAGATATAAAGTAATATAAATTAAAAGATAAACTTTATATAAAAATGAAGTAAAGATTATAAAGTTGTATAAAGTACGATAAATATATAAAATTAAAGTTTTTTTTTAATAACTTAAATAAAAGATTTAATCGTTACCGATTATTTAAAATATATAATTATATAAACTTGTATTTTTATACTTTTATTATATATAATTATTACTTTTTATACGT
>WNYE01000138.1:0-70876 GCA_021396245.1 Sporothrix humicola
TAATAATAATAATAATAATAATAATAATAATAATAATAATAATAATAATAATAATAATAATAATAATAATAATAATATCATCTCTCCTTTTCTCTTTCGAAAATAGGGATGGACGAGAAGATGGAATACTCAGCAGAGAACATGAAAATGGGGGATCGGGGCGATGACGAGATGGATAGCCTCATAGTGTGGTGAGGAGATCGATCTACCTTATTCTTTCTTTTCTAGGGCTTCTCGTGAGGAGAACCATTTTCCTGTGAGGAGTTCAAGTCCCGATAACGCTATCCAATAGTACTCTATCCGGAGGACAGCGTTTCCGATAGAACAAGCTTCCGGGGAATGAGATGAGACATAGTTAGACACTTATAAAATTACTAAGTCGCGATCTAGGAATCGAGAAAGAAAGAACAAAAATAAATAAATAATAAAAGAAAAAGAGATTGGAGACAAGTGCGAGGCTACTGGCCGGTGCCAATGCTACTAGGGATGACGAAGAGAAACAAATAGAGAAAAGGACAAACACAGGTTAGAGGGATGAAAGGGAAGGAAAATAAAAGACGAAAAAAAGAAAAACAACAAAAATAGGACGGGACATGATATCGGCAGATGGCGCCGGGAGGAGAAACAGACAATAAACAACACTTCCAAGCCCCGAAGAGCTCAAATACTTCGGAATGGACGCCCTAGAATCGATTTTGTTTCCTTTCTGCTTCCTGGTTCCTGATCTTCTTGTCCATTCATGTTTTTCTAGTCTTTTTGTCTTTTTGTTGTCCTTCCTTTCCTCATTCGTCGTTCGTGGCTCGCTTGCGGTGCCTGTCTTCTTTTTTTCGTCTTTCTTTTTTGTCACTTCTCGCACTTGCTTCTCGTTTTCGTATTTCACATGAAAGGAAAGATTCAATTTCTGTTGCTTTTCACACTTGACCAAAAGAAAAATCAAAACCACGGAAAGCGTGATGAGCACGATCCGAAATTCGCAAAAGTATGCACAAGGAAAGGCGCAAATGTACAAAAAGAAGGCGCAAAATGCAGATCGCGCAAAACGCAATTGGCAGCACAAATGCACAACGACAGAAAGCAGAAAACGCAAAATGTAAGGACAGAAGACCGCCAAAATCAGGAAAGAAAATCAAGCATCGAAAACCAAAAGAGTATCAGTATCCCTGCATCGTGTAACCATCAGACAAACAGTTACTGTTCGTCCAGCCTTGCATCCACCCTCCTTCTTCCTTGTCCAACAAATTATGATGCTCCAATATAGTCCATATATCCGCATTGGCCATTGCCGATTGCCCATTGACCATTGCCATTGACGTTGGTGTTCCCATTCGCGCCTGCAATTCAAATTCCCATGCATAGACCGTGCATATTGACTGTTGGTGTTCGCGCCGTTGGAACGGCCTACCATTTCAGTGTCCAGTCTTAAATAGCCCCTCGCGTCCCTGGTCACCCTTCTCGTTTTCATTTATCATTTTCTCATTGCAACGGTTACACAAAAAAACAACAAGAAGAAGATCACCTTTCCAGGCTGCTATCGCAGCCTGTTGCCAACACACCAACCTAAAAGACTGGATAGTTGGTCGCAGCGTCGCGGTCGTCAGTGGTAATGGGAAACGCGCACTCAGTCGTGTCGTTGTTCACGTTGCTGAAACACAGTGCCAGGTCGACTGTGCCGGGCAGCGTGATCTGGTCCATCGACACAGAGCCCAGCAGCGTCTCGACGGGGCCCGAGCTGTTGCACATGGTGTCGTAGTTGACCATGGACCAAAAGACGGCCTCGACGACCGGATTGAGCTCTTTGCCGGCGCCTGCGTTTTGGAGGCAGTGGGCGAGCGACATGCCCTGGTTGTCAAACAACAACAGTTGGAAGTACTAGGTTGTTAGTCAGTGAACAAAATTATGAATGCAAGGGGTATAGGCTTACCATCTTTGATGCGTGCTCCCAGACTTGGCCGATATCTTGGAGCATCGACAAGGACATTTGGTGAGCGACGACAATCTTGCTGTCGGGCTCGCGGTTGGTGAGACGCGCCTCGTGGATGCCCAGTGACAGCAGGCTGCCGACAACGGCCACCGAGTAGGCGTAGAACGAGGACTGCACGCTAAGCCCTGCCGCGGCTGCATCGCGCAGAAGCTCGATCAGGGCGTGTGCGTGGGTCAAGCAAACCTCCGAGGTGCGCGCCAAGAAGTTGGGCGGCGTGCGGCACGACAGCTTTTGTAGACGCAACCGCAAAAGGAACGAGTGGTTCAACAGACAGTACGCCAGGTGAAAGGTTGTGCGGGCAAAGACGATGTGGCTCGTGACATCGTGGTCAACCGTGCCGTCTGCCCGGCGGCAGCGGTCGGCGAGCGCCGTCAGCGGCTGCATCTGTGCCTCGACCTGCAAGTGGTGCTCGACGAGCAGCAGCGTCGAGCCGTGCGACGCAAACTCGGACTTGGAGTCCCAGGGCAGCGCATCTTGGACGTCGCGCTGGTGCAGGCCGTAGCGAGCACACCGGCCGAGCGCCGATCCCGACAGAACAACCAGACTAAACGCGCTCGTCGTGCCCATGCCGGCGGTCGCGTCCGTGTTCCACCCCAAAAGACCGTGTAGCGTCACCGTCTTGGGAATGTTGCCGTCACAGAATGCTTCCTGCGTGCACGGCAGCTGCACATGGCAGTCCTCGTCGGCAATCGCCGGAGGCCGGCCCTGACCGCACGAGACCAGCTTGTCTAGCAGATAGATAGACCAGAACGTGCGCCGGCGCTCCTCCTCTTCGCTGGGTGTGAGGCCCAACGACGACTTGGGCTCGGCCATGAGCTGCAGGTCTTGGGCAATGCGCACGGCCAGGCCAATCTTGAGCCAGCCCGAGCTCGTGCGGCCCGCCGTAAAGTCGACAATGGCCAGCATATTGGTCGCCTGGGCGACATAGAGGTTCGGGCAGTTCCCGGCCACCATGTGGTCCGTCAGGATGGCCAGCCACGCCGACCGCGCGTACTCCTCAATGGCCTGCACGGCCGTGCCCCGAAAGTAGTCGAGGTCGGCAAAGCGGATGGCCGACGCAAACACGGAGTAGATGATGCACTTGGGCAGCAGACCCGCTACCAACCGATCCCTAAAGCTCGCTTCGTGGAAGTACGAGTACGGCTGGTTGTGCGAGTGCCGAAAGTAGGCGTCCACGAGCGCGTTCATTACCGGGATAGGAAGCGCCGATGGGTGGAGACTGGCCGATATGGCCGGGTTGGAGATTTCGGCCGACGGCTGGTACGAGTGTGCCGAGCTCGGCGAGTCTGACGGGTCGCTGAGGTCGTCTCTCGGCGACTTGGACGACGCATTTGACAAGGCAATGCCGACCGGCTGTGTCTGCTGCCGTTGGTGTTGGGACTGGTAGTCGTCCTTGTCACTGGCTTCTGACGAGTTGACGGCAGCCTTGGCCGGCTGGAGAGCACCAGAGTTTGTGAGCTTTGCCAGCTGGGCCTCGATTGTGTTGAGTCGGTTTAAGAGTTCGGGCTGTGTGTGTTAGAGACCAGACCTGACATGTGATATATCATGATATGACTTATCAAGAGAGGAAAGTGGGCAATGAGGACTTACGTTGATCGATGCATTCTTGGATAGAGACAAAACCTCGGCCAAGTCTCCACGGCCAGCCGCTGTCGTCGACGATGTTGTGTTGTTTGAGTTATTGCTGCTGTTATTGTTGTTGTTGTTATTGTTGGTCGTCGCCGAGTAGGGCTCATACTGGCAGACGCGGTCGACGCGCCGGCAGTTGACACATCGTGGTCTCTCGCCGGAACATTTGATCTTGCGGTGTCTGGGGATTGTTAATGACAAATGATGATCTGGGGTAGAGACAGGCACGGATGGACAAGCTTAGATACGGGTGGACACATGATATCATAACATGCTCAAACTTATCTTCCTATCTCGTTCATTCCCATGTTTACTTACCTGCAATTGGTGCATGCTTGACGAATGCGACGGATGCTTCCTGGGAACGAGCTGCTCGGCCGGCGGTTGCGAGACGGCGGCGACCACGACGACGGCGGCGGAAACATGTCGTTGTACACTGTCATCACATCGGACGGCAGCGGCTGCTGAAAGGACCCGTCCGAGGCCATGTCGTGGGGGGCAAGATATGGGGACCAAGGGGACCAAGGGGCAGAAAAAAAAACGACGTAGGAAGTCGCGGACAAACGGGTGGAAAGGGTGGCTGCCGCGACGAAAACGCCCAGATGCTTGCTCCTTCCTGCTGGTGCTGCTTGTTTGCTGCGTGAAGATGGAGAACGGAAAGCGCGACGGAAAGCGCGGTCGCGGAGAATGGACAAAAAGTTACAAAAATGACACAAATAACAAAAATAAAACAAAAATAATGGGGGAATAGGGGGCAGCGACGAAGTGATAGAAAGCAGCAGGAGCGGATGTGCACCTACCTTGAGAATGCGAAAATACAACGGCAGGAGCGGACGACGTTCGGGAACGGCAGAAGAAAAAACTTGCGGCAGGAACCGAAAATCAGTCGGGACGGCAGGAGCGACCGAAGTGCATAAAACCTGCAAGATGGCTGACGACTACGGAATTTCTTGAGATGTGAGCGGTTTTGAGATCTGGCACGCTTAGCGTTGATGACGGCGATGATAGCAGTATGCTGTTGATGGCGGGTGGTTGGTGATGATGAGAAAGACGGTGATAAGGCAATGTTGATGATGGTGAAGATGACAAGATGGTCAAGATGACAAGATGATGTGACAGAATCCGTCGAAACTCGGAAAATGAAGGAATATTGTCACAATACCAAGCAACAGAAAAAATGAGGAGGTGACAATCCCTGGGACCTGGGGAGCCGGGGACCTGGGGAGCTGGGGTTTGGTCAGACTGTCAGACTCTGGACGCTGGGCACCACAATGCCTGAGTCGACAGCACTGATCATGCCTACCAGAAGCGGGGGCAGTGCTTTTGCTAACCAAGCGAGGCAAGCACGCTACTTTAGGGGAAGGATGCGCCGCGGGGAAAGCGGAGGTGACACTGTGTGAAAAAAAAGAAAAAAAGAAAACAAAGGGACTGCGAAGAAAAAGACAAGAAAAAAGGATAAAACGTTAAGGAAAGAGTAGAGAAAGACGACAAAGTGCGAATTTTAGTGAATTTCAGCGACTCTCAGTGGCTACAGCAGTGCTCTGCACTAAACTGACTGGATCTGCAATGACATGGGAGCGGGAAAAAAAAAGGAGGGGGAAGAGGGGAAAGGAAAAAGAAGATAGGCAAGAAACCACAAGAACCAGGAATAAAAGAAACAGGAAAATGGAAAAATGAGAAAACAGTCTGAAAGGAGCCAGAGCGGGCGAAAAATGAAATAAACAGAAAGAGAATGAAATGAAGAATGGGACACAGAGACAGGCCAGAAAGAATCAAAAGAAATAAATAAATATGAAGACGTGTGAAAAACAAGAGAATATTACGGAACCCGCCTGTCAATAAAAAAGGCAACAGTAGGGCTGAGAATCAATACTCCAAAGCGAGGCTCTCCAGTACGCAGGCATTGAAATGTATGAATAATAAATATGCGAATAAAATGACTGGAAATCAAGCATCTATCAGAGTCAACAAAACAACATTTAAACACACAAAACACTTGATATTGAGAACCAACAGGCGCACAATCATAAAATAAAACAACACACGACATCCAGACATATCTCAAGAAGCTCGAAAATCATCCGGCTCCCCGGATCGTCTTCTAGGACAGTGCGAGCTAGACAACCAACAACAAACCATCGACAAGACATCAAAGAGGAGGCGGCCGGGGAAGTGGAGAAGGTGAAAGACTTCAGGGGATCCAGGTTCATCAGGCAGTAAGGATTTACAAGAATAAGGGGGGTAAGGGGTTCAGGAGCTCTCTGCTCACTGCAACCAAGAGGCTTAGAAAAACCCTGTATTTTGTGAACTGGCCAAATCAACAAACCAAGAAGGCCTAGGAGGTCTAGATAACCATAAATTGACCCATGAGAGCCCAAGAGCCCAAGATGCACAAAATGCAAAATACACCCAGAGAGTGTCCCATAATGCACAGAGAAATGCACAAACCGAATAAGCCTAGCAATACGAAAAGTATTTAAAAGTCCGCGTGAACGGCAAAAGAGTAAAAAGAGCAAGACTCGAAGAAGTACCCAGGTATTCTGCCCGCACTGTACCAAAGAGAGGGCGGCCCCAGAAACCCTAGTGGGTTTGCTTTGAAAAGGCGCTGAAAATCGCCGGAAAATCGGGCTGGTCTTAGCACTAAAAACAGCGCCAGCCAGGCGTATGTCACGTAAAGTAGACAAAATCAACAGTTTCCGCATTGTCTCAGTGACAGAGACTCAGCGTTGACAACTACGAAGCAAGGAAGTTAAAAACTTAGTTCGAAACAGTCAATAACTGTTGGAGTTGGAAACAAAACTTCAATAAATAAAGAGAAAAACAGAGATAAACCGAAACTCCGGGCAATCTCCAACAGCACACTGAATAATTCCATATGTTCCCCTCTCCTCCTCCTCTCTCGGCCATCGTATCTCGGCCGCAAGCTCTCTGTATTGTGACAGCTCGACCTCCAACCGTGAATTCCCTCGGACAACCAACCTATATATAAGAATGCAACGAATAAAATGAATGTGATAAATGTAGAAGAAAATGACAGAATGACAGAATGTAACAGCACATCAAAGAACAACCGCCGTAAGCCTGGCCAACTTACAGCTTGGCCGCAGTCGGGCGGGCCACCTTGAGCAGGCCGTTGCCGAGTGCGCGGATGAGGTGCTTCTGGTATTTGCCGCTTGCCGTCTTGGCCAGATCGGCGCCCACGCCCTCGTCGCCCACCCAAAAGATGTGCTTGGGCTCCTTGTGGCGGCCGAGCGTCTGGCCCACCCAGCGGCGGAGCTCCTCCGGCGACGGCCGCTTGGCCGGGCGGCCGTTGTCGTCGGCCGATTTCAAGAAACAGGCCACGGCCTCGCCGTACTTGTCGTCCTCGAGGCCGACAACACAGCTCTCGCAGATGGCCGGGTGCTCGAGCAGGCGCGCCTCGATCTCGCTGGGCGAAATGTTCTCGCCGCCGCGGATGACCAGGTCCTTGATGCGGCCCGTGACGTACCCGTATCCCTCGGCGTCCAGATAGCCCTCGTCGCCCGTGTACATCCACCGCAGGCCCGTGTCGTCCTCCTTCATGACCTCGCGCGTCTTTTCCTCGTCGTGCCAGTAGCCGCGCTGCAGCGGGAAGCCGGCCGTGCACAGCTCGCCGCGCTGGCCGACGGGCAGGATGCGGCCGCGGTTGTCGACGACCTTGCAGTCTGTGTGAGGCAGAACCCGGCCAATGGAATTAAACCGCTTCTCCTGGGAGTCACTAATGGCCGTGATAAAGGTCACAGGGCTAGTCTCCGTCATGCCATAGGCAATGAGCATGTACGGAATGTTCATGCGCTTGAGAATGGAGTCCATCAGTGGAGCAGGAACCTGCGAACCGGCAGCAAGACCCGTGCGCACCGTCGTGAACTGGCGCGGCTTCTTGTCGAGGGCCTCAAGCTGCGCAAAGAACATGGTCGGCACACCGAGCAGTGCTGTCACACGCTCACGCAGCACCGACTCAATGACCTTTTCGGCGTTGAAGGTGTCGGATGGGAAGACAATGGAGCTGCCGTGGTAGTACGAGGCCAGGAAACCCATGACAAGACCGAAGCAGTGGAACAGCGGTGGCGGGCACGAGACGACATCGGCTGGGGACAGCTTCATAGCGGCTCCCACAAACATGGCATCGTTGAGGATGTTCCTGTGTTGTTAGAGGAAGACAATTAATGCTAATATATTTCGGGTAGGGACATACCGATGCGTCAGGCAGGCTGCCTTGGGACGACCCGTGGTGCCAGACGTAAACTGCAGGTTCAAAATATCATTGACGACGACACGCGACTCGGCCGCTTTGAGCTCTGCGTCCGTAGCCCGGGCATTGGCCTCGTCAAAGAACGCCTCGTACCTCGTAGCCCGGTCGTCGCCACGTTCCTTTGTCTCGCCGAGAACCACAACATGGCGAAGCCCATCCTTGCGCGTCCACTTTGCTAGCGTGCTCTTGATATGTTCGTCCATGTTTCTCGGGCCCATCGACGCAGCAATAACTAAAACGGTGCACTCTGGACAAAATGTTAGCGAATGTCGCAAAAAGGAAAAAGTCAACGGGAGGATTGGGACTCACGAACTCGCCCCATGGCGTGCTCGAGCTCGGCTGGCGAAAACATGTTGTTCATGAGCACGACGGGGCAGCCGATGCGGCCGCCGGCGAGAAACGTCTCAATGTACTCGTAGCGATTGCCGGCCATGATGCCAACAACGTCGCCGTGCTTGAGGCCGGCACTCAGCAGAACCTTGGACATACTGCGGCTGCGCTTGGCCAGCTGCCGGTATGACAGGTTGACGTTCTGCCATGGCACGCAGACGGCGGTGCGGTCGCCGAACTGGGCCGCCGTCTGCTCGATGAGGTTGCTGAGCGGCGCCTCGATGAGGTTGGCTGCTCTCGTGCCGCGGACAAGAGACAGTTTCGTGGCGGGCGCCGCCTTTGTCGACGTCGTCGTCGACGACACGGGAGATGAGGCCATGGAGGGTGGGTAGATGATAGGAAAAATAAGGGGAAATATAAACAATAGGGGTATTGGACAACCGATGTGATTCCAATATGCAGGGACCTCTCGTGCAGACTGTCGATGATTCTCGTGATGCTCGGTGAGGAAAGAGTCGCCGATGCCCCCGACCTGCAGATATCTGTGTTTTCAAATGTGTCAAGAGATCGCTGGTAAAGACCCAAAAAGATATTAAAGATCACGCTAGAGGCTAATAGGCTATTTGAGATGTCGCTTCACAATATCAGCGACAATACGTCGACAATACCTCGACAATATCTTGCTCACGGAGTCACGAGGACGGGCACTCACAAATCTGTACTGAGAAAAGAAAGTCTCCAAGCAAGCATCAGCCATTCCGTAGGTCCACGCAGCTCCACCAAAACTGGGTACGTTCATATCTACAATAGTGCAAACCGCAGTTCTAATCCCGTCCTTCTAATTAACTCTACGGAGTAGGCAAGGAAAGGAAAGGCAGTGTCCTCCCGTCGTCCCAAGAGCTCGGTCAGAGAACAAGTGTGGCGTAGCTTGGAAGCGTAGCGCACGGAGCATCAGAACACATCCAATACAAGTCAATACAAATCATGGCAGTTGCACTTCAGATACGGCAGTTCTGGGTCGTTTCTCAGGCCCCCCTATGCCTCTCTCCAACTTCTCCGTGCTTGCTCCGTCCTTCGTCAGCTCCATACGTCGTATGTTTCCTATGTTTTCGTACATTTTGAGGTCGGACCGGAAAGACTGCGGTGGGGATTCCGAGAATTGGAGACAAGGAAGGAGCGCAAGGATACCGGTACGGGAGAGCCCTGGCCCGAAGAGGCTAGCGTATCTCGGTCCGCTGTGCGGACCGCAACAGGCCCCATAATTTCTCCACAGCATATCTAAGTGTCCACTTTACACTGTTTACCCCACACAACCCAGATTCAGGTTGCCAGGCTCAGGTTGTCAATGACAGTCCGCCCCCAGATCTCACAAGTCTTGTAGTGTGCCCCAGAGTCCCCCATGGGCATCAGGTTTCGTGCGACTGGAGCACATAAGCTTGTGAACGCGGGGTTGGGGATTCCATCGGCGGGTTTGGTGTGACTTTTTGTCTTCTATTCAGTGTGAGTGAGTTTCTGACAGATTCTGGGCATGGTCATGCAGGCGACTTACAAGGATTTGCACAGATTTGTGCTACCATTGTTTGGACGTCAAACGGCTACATACGTAGGTTCACATCGCTTTCCATTTTCGTTTATCGTATCATGATGTAGGCCTTTTACTGTCCTCATTTTTGAATTTTGATTTTCTTTTTGATTTTCTCTTGAACCCCCCTAACCAAATGTGCTTCATCCCGGCGTTTCTTGACTCGGGCAAAAGCAACGCTCCTCCGTCGCGCGCCAGCATGGCCTGTTGCTACATTGCCGCATACTGCGTCGGGCAGCTGGTCAAGGCCAGCCAGTTCTTCGACCTGGACGGCGGCATCCGCTACAATGACGAAGACGCCATTGAGATGTTCATCACAGACAAGGACAACGACGCCGAGAAGGCAGCCCGGCCCAAGCCGCCGGCCTTTGACGGCTCAACCTTTGTCATTAGCATCGACGGCATGACCTGTGCGGCGTGTACTTCGGCCGTTGAGGATGCTGTTGGGAGGCTGAATGGTGTGGACAATGTACGAGTATCGCTGCCGCTCCAGCAGGCAACGGTTGTGTCAAAAGTTGGCCGGATTGTCGACAGCGACATCGCTATCAAGATCATTAACGACCTGGGCTATGATGCAAAGTTTGACCCCCGTCCACCAAAACAGGTCGTCCAGCTTCTCAGCGCCAAAGAGCACATTGCCGGCCTGGGTGCCGTCATCACCCAATTGACGAGCATTGTCGGCGTGCTCCAGATCATCTACTGGGGCAACATCTCGTGGCTGCCTAGCATTGTGCGGTCTTCGTTGAATGCAGCCACCCTCATCGCCTCCTTTTATATCCATGTGCGAATAGTGCCGTAGATCCACAGAGATGGCTGGAGCTGGGTCAACTGGAAGAGCCTGATGAACGGCGGCGGGATTGGCGGCAGCCACGGCGTCGTTAACATGAACACGCTGATTTCGCTGTCGGTCATTCTGGGACTGACGCTTTCGGTCTGTGATTTCATCTTTGGCGGCGCTGCCACGTCGTCGAGCCCCAACTTTACGACAGTCGGTCTCACTCTTGTCGTCGTGTCTGGCCGCTACCTCGAGGCACTGTCGCGGCGGTCGGCCTTTAGCTTCTTCATGAGCCTGTACAAGCCGCTCCTCAAGACCAACTACGCCACGCTCCACCCGTCGAGACAGGTCGTGCCTGCATCGTATCTCCGCGCTCAAGACACCATTGTCGTCCAGCCGCACTGCCAGATCCCCTGCGACTGCTATGTCGCCGAGGGCGACTCTCTCGTCAACCAGTCCATGGCCACAGGAGAGTCTCTGCCGGTGCCCAAGACGGTCGGCGACTTTGTGCTTGGCGGCACGAAAAACCAGACGAAGCCGCTCGTCTGCGTCGTCCAGAAGCCCGAGGACGAGTCGTTCCATACGCAGCTGGCCCAGATTGCCGAGAATGCCGCGTCGTCGGGCGAGGCCAGCGAGTATGCCTTTGTGCGTGTGGCCGTGCGCTTCTTTGTCATTGTGATTGTCACCGTCGCTGCCGTGATGCCAATGGCCGAAGCCTACTACACGTGGTCGACGGCCGACTCTTTCTACTCGCTGATCCACGGCTGTGCCCAACGCACCATGACCATCCTGACGAGCGCCTGTCCCTGTGCTCTCGGTCTCGCTATTCCGTCCGTCAGTGTCGCTTTCATCTGTAAGTGACTCTCATTTCCTTCCTTGAATTTTGATTTTGTTCAATCCCTAAGTTGATAGCCGCCGCTGCCAAACGCGGCATCCTGATCGACGGCGGCATGGACACCATCAAGCGTCTCCAAAAGTCCAGGACGGTAATCTTTGACAAGACGGGCACGCTGACCGAGGCGAGGCTTGACGTCGAGGACATAGAGACGACGCCTGCCTGGAATGACCGCACAGACACTTTGTGGCACCTCATTAGTGCCGTCGAAGAGCGCTTTGCCGGTGGCCATCCCGTTGCTAGAGCCATTTTCAGTGCCGGTCTCACCAGATTGGGCCACAAGAACACGCACAGCGTCCAGATCAGTCGCAATGTCCGCAACTTCTCGCAGGATGCCGGCCTCGGCGTTGCGGGAGAAGTGTCTCTTGTGCCGGGCCAGTGGCACAATGTCCGCATCGGGAGCCGCCGCTATCTCGAGAACAATGGTGCCAAGGGTCTGCCTCCCAAAGACAAGGCCGCGCCTAAGAAGGGCAGTGTTCTCGGTGTCTATGCCACCGTCGACGGCCAATATGCTGCGACTCTTTGGCTGGCTGTAAGTGACCACAGTTCCCTTTGTTTACTTACCCCTGGTTTTGATTTTGATTTAATTTCTAACGCCCCCAGGATGCCATTCGTGAAGAGGCTCAGGCTGTCATTCGTGAACTCAAGGAAAGTGGAGATGATTGTGCCATGGTATGTTCAGCCATCGCTCAGTCCCGTCAATTTATATCAGGCATCCACTAACCGCACAACTCACCGGCGATATCGACGAGTCCGCCCAGGCCGTGTCCAAGGTTCTGGACATCCCCGTCCTCGGCTCCCAGGCCCTGCCCGACGCCAAACAAGAGGCAATCCGCGCCCTCCAGGCCATGGGCAAAATCGTCACCATGGTCGGCGACGGCATGAACGACGGCCCTGCCCTCGCCACGGCCGACGTCGGCATCGGTCTGTACCGCGACTCGACCTACACGCCCATGGGCGCCTCGCTGGTCATTCTGAACTCGCGGCTCGACTCGGTCAGCCTCCTGTACAAGATGGCCAACGTCGCCACACGCCAGGTCCACTTCAACCTGTTCTGGGTCTTTGGCTACAACCTGTTTGCCCTGACCCTGGCCTCGGGCATCTTCCAGCCCTTTGGCTACAAGCTGACGCCGTGAGTCCTCTCCCTCCACAGCCGGTGTTTTGATCTGTCACTAACCACCCAGATCTGTCGCCGCCCTGCTTATGTCCATGTCGTCCGTGTTCATCACGTCGCAGAGCATCAGTGTTTCCGCCAAGCTGGACAAGCTGTAGGGAGGGTGGAAGTTGAAAGATGGAAGATGAAGTGATGAGGTTTGTAAATATTGTTATAACGTTGAAGAACAAATGGTAAATAAAGCGGTTCAAGTGAGACTAGACCTAGTAGTAGTCCTACCAGTCAGGGTAATATTGCGATGCCCAGGGGCAACGTGGGGAGGGTGGCTCCTCCACCGCTTCTCTTGGCTGCCTTGGTGGCCGCAAGATGCCGTAAAAAACAAATGTTTCTGGACAAGTAGGTGGCGGGTTTCCGTATTCTCCATACAAGGAGTCCCGGTGAGCTCGAAGCATGAGGTGGCTATTGCTCAGGAATTTGAACAAAAAGTCATGCTTGCCATTTTCGCTCTTGACCACGACCACATCCGAGCTTGCATATTCCGGAGGTTGAAAGGGGGCAATTTTGCAGCTTCCAGATCCGTCGAGATAGATCACGCCGCCTGGAATAGTGTCGTCTGATGGGGTTTTGTGCTGGTCGTCGGTCTCGTGGAAATCCACCCGCTTGGTTCCATACAAGTCGCTGTAGAAATGTTCGACATGTTCGCAGCAGTAAAGGTTGAACTGTTTACCGCGCAGGGACTCCATCGGAGTGGATTTGGCGTCGTCATCCGCTTCCTCCTGCAAGAGTGCCTCTTGGACAGCAATCACTTCTTCCTCCTTTTCCCGCTCCCACTGGCGAAAATTTCTCATTTCCTTGCGCCATTCTGCCCTCTCCAGCTTCCTCTCGTCACGAAGAAATTTCAACTGATAGTACTCACAAGCGTCCTCTCCCTCGTACTTCTCATCTTCGTCTTCCTCGTCTGATGATTTGTATTCCCTTGAAGAGTTCTCCTGGGCTTTGCACCAGTCACAGGCTTCTTCCTCACTCTCGATAACGCACGTGCAACCGCCGTCATCCTCTTCAGAGTCTTCCGATTCAGACTCGATGTCGGAGATATCTTCGTCAAAGTCTATGCCGTGCGAGTCTCTGTCCTCCACAATGCAAATAGCCCTGACTCGATAAAACCATGCCGGGTAGGGTTTTTGGTCGGGGCGGCTCTGGTCTGGACGAGTCCATTGGCTTTTCTGGTATGGGAGCCCTCTTTGGGGTGCATGGGATGGGGGGGGCCCTTGTGGCTCCTGAGATAGACGCCCCCTTTTTCCCCGTCTATCTTGCGGTCGCTCGTTGTGAGGACGTCTCCGTTTGCCCATTTGAACTGTGTTCGCAAAGTTCCGGAGTTCCGGTCAAATCTAGAGTTTGCTGGTGGGATTCGATGGAATGTTGATGAGAACAAGAGACTGTAAAATGAGTGAGAGGGTTCATTAAATGTTGGTGTGATACCGTGTCGAAGCCCCTTTTCCAGCCACGCCAGTGGAGTTTCAGTGGGCACTAGCCCTGTCTGTGTGGATTCCCTCAGAAATGGCTGGGAACAGCCCATGGTCGTATCAAAATCCTGTTCAAAATCAAGCGAAGAAGACACGAAAATGAGAGGGGGGAAAGAGTGGGAAACATCAAGAGGCTCGTTGTCATAGAATGAGAAAGCAAATGGCTGTTTTTATATTGGGAGAAATCAAACAATTCCCATGCATCATCGACAATTGCAACTAAAAATACATAACATCATTCATTGGCTTAAAGAATCACGTCGACTTCGGCGTGAAATTCCGGTAGAACTGTAAGGAAAGGGGCCAGTCAGTAAATATGCAAATAGATAAGAAAGGGCGACGGCATGTAGGCAATCTTGGGTTTCACTCACCGCCTTTGCGTCGTCCTCGGTGACGCTCGACGCTTCCGACTCTGCTGTTGTGATTGGGCCCAGGTGTGACATCCGGATCGTCCACCACATGTCTAGGCGGGGTCCGTTCAGTTTGTCTGCGGCCAGTTTTTCCTTGATGTCGGCCACAAACGTGTTGTAGATCTGCGGCTCCTCGAAGCTGATGAGCTCTTCCCGCATGACACGCATGTTCTCGGCGGCCCTGGCATAGTTGACCTCGCCCGTGCTGGTGGCGATCAGCGACTCGACAATCTTGCCCATTTGTGCCGTGTAGTCCTCAATCTGCTTAACACTGACGGTGCTCGCCAGTGCCTGCTTGTACTCGGGAATGGCATTGTCTGGCGAGATTGTGCGCAGTCCGTCACTCTCCTTTTTGATGGTCGGGCCGCCACCGCCGCCACCACCCAGAAGAGCGTCGATATCCAGACCCGATATGGGCTTGTTGATCCTGGCATCGCGTGCTGCGCGGCCCTTGGCTTTGGGCGGCACCTTTTTGACGCCGGCTGCGCGGACAAGTGCGTCAATCTGGGACTTGGCGTTCTGGACAAGCTCTTCTGGCGGGTGGTCGAACCGTGTAACAAACTCGCTGTCCTTTTGCACGTAGGGTTCGGTAGGGTGAACGGCGCGGAAGCCAATGGCCTTGCTCACGCGGTAGATGATGGGCGAGTAGTTGTCATCCAAGTCAGCGTACTCGGCCGGCTGTCCATCTTCGTCGGTGCCAAACATGGAAATGTCCATGGCGTCGACGTAGTCGCTCATGGCCTGGTTGAGGTCGTCGTCGGGCAGTAGCCGGTGCTTCTTCAGCACGGTGCCATTTGCCGTGATGACCTTGTCCAGCGGCGGGAAGGGATATGACCGCACATCCTCGGCGAAAGGCAGCGGGACGTCGTAGAGACAAATGTGGTCCTTTGTGACTGTAGGGAGGAGCAGAAGCATCACGGGATCCTTCATGTCCTTGGCCACAAACCGTGCAACTGCACAAGTCTCTGTGTCGACCATGGCCTGGACGAGTGCCGAGAATGCCAGCTCGTCGGTCTCGCTGAACCGGCGCGGCATGATCATGCAACTCTCGCCCATGTTGAGATATGGCTCGGCATTGACCCGTGTGATGAAGCCGAGAATGGAGAAACCCTTCACAGTCTGAAGTTGCGTGACGTTGTGCATGTTCTCATCAATGTCCACGACTGTCCGGCCGTATTCGTAACCCTTGGCAAGGTCCGCAAAGTCGACTTCACGCTTACCGCCGACTCGCGTCGGGTCGTCCACAGTGTACACGCGCTCGTTCTTGACCGCCGAAAAATCAACATTGCCCATTTCCACGCCCTCCATCTCGTCGAGCGTGCGTGTAGATTGTGTGCCGCCTTCGGTCCCGTCGCCTCGCACGACGACAGTTGTCGCAGATGGTGGATGAGCGAGTTTTGTCAAGAAATACCGCTCAACATTGATCTCCAGAGCACTCTCAGACGTCTTAGGGTCACCCAATGTCAAGGGGCCGTCATATGTCTTGTATGGACGTGTTGACTTAACATTGGGCTTTTGTGTCTCCTCGACGGCCTCGGCAAGCGTACCAAACACGCCATTGTTGCACTTTTCGACCAGTGCATTCAACAGCTTTTCGTTTTGAGCCTTTTTGGTCAGTACATTGTGTCACAGTGTACCAAAAGAAGCTACCGGGTGCGTACCTTCGTTTTTGACTTGTTCTCCTCCTTGAATCCGTAGTCTGCATCATCAAAATCAACGCCGCTTTTGATGGTCAGTCAAAGCAACTTTAGGACACGAGTCGGTGCCAACTTACATGACAAGAAGCTGGATGCCCAGCTCATTGATTCGGTGTGCCAAGTCGTCAAAATCATCGCCATCAATGGCGCCGCGTCCGTCTGTCACAAGCACAATCTTGCGGTTGAACTTGAGCCGTGCCGGAGCTGCGACACTGATCATCTCGACAGCCACAATGACAGCTGACACAGCGTCGCCGTCTATTGTCTTGCTGAGCTTGATTTTAGGGCCCAATGTGCGCAGGTCCGACAGGCTCATGGCGTCCACGTCCTGGAGCACCGCAATGTTGTCGTAGCCCTCGTCCTCCTGCAGCGAGTTGCGGGTCTCGTCGGTGCGCAGGCCGAGAACACCGACCTTCCAGGTCTTACGGGACGCGGCCACCGTGGTAGACACCTTGTCCCAGACGTAGCGCATCGCATAGTCGAGGTTGGACTCGTTGCGGCCGCCTTGAGTCTCGCCCATGGTCGCGCCGAGGTCGACAATGTAGACGGTGGCTTCCTTGTCCGCCATTGTGGTGATGTGCTTGTTTGACTGGCAATTGAGCTGAGATGTAAACACACGAGTGTGTTTATGAAGCAATCAGATCGCCTTGTCGAGAACAGAGGTGCGGAACAGCTCTCATAAATGGATGTCGTTCCCAAAGAATGCCAGTGACGTTCAATTGGAGGTGGGTCAAGCAAGGCAAAGCAGGCAGCCATGGGTGGGGCGCGCCGCACCAGGAACAGAAGGCAGCACGGAGCAACCGAGCTTTCGCGCAAATGTGCCTTGCATGAGTCGCGAAAGCACGTGACCACTTTTGCGAGTCCACGCTGCCATTCAGTGGACCATGGCAATTTATTACACTGAGGACAGGGATAATATGAACCGCCAACTGGGGAAGGAAGCCCCGCTCGTGCCTGTGTTTTGTCCCGTCCTCTGATCGCCGCTTCCCCAGCATTGAAACCTCATACGCATCACGTTCGTGACGACACTTTCTCGGCCGGCAAAGATTCATTTCACACCTTGTTCTCTTCTCAGTTAAATCAATTCGACCTCACGATGCCTGACACCTCGATCCTGCTCAAGCCGGCTCCCTACCACGTGCTTTCGTAAGGCAATCCCTATCTTGTTTCCTTATCTAGCTCATCCTCGGCTTGTCTCTTTGTCTCAAACGCAAAGACCGAAGGAATACGGAATATGCTGACCAGCTTTCAACGTTAGCTACGGCACGCTGTTGGGAACCACCTTTTTTCATGTAAGTTACAGGACCTTTTTGGTCACAAGCACTTGCTGGTACTGACACATTCAGTCGTTCATCAATGGCTTCGTCCAGTTCCGGACTCTGCCCCGGCCACAGTTTGCCGCCGTCCAGTCCAAGCTATTCCCCGTCTACTTTGGCATCCAGTCGGCCGTGCCCTTTATTTTAGCCGTCACCTATCCCGGCGGTGGCCCCAACAATGATCCAGCAGGCATCACGGGTCTCCTCGAGCCCGGCAATCGCTGGGGCTTTCTCGTGCCGATTGCCACTATGTGTGCGACCGGCCTTGTGAACCTGCTGGTCCTCTTGCCGGCCACCACCAAGACAATGGCCGAGAGATACGCTCAAGGTGAGTGCGAGTGAACGCAGCCAAAATGAGGGGAAAATATGACCAACTAACACTCTCAGAACGGAAAGACGGCAAGAAGAGCTACGACCCGGCCCCTCACTCGCAGGAAATGCTGGCGCTCAACAGAAAGTTTGGCAAGCTGCATGGCATCTCGTCGCTGCTCAACCTGACGTCCTTCATCATGGCTCTTGTCTATGGCGTGGCTCTCTCGGGCCGCATTGTGTAGATTGCCAGAAATGGCATTGGGTGGAGGACTGCGGGAAGCGTTCTGATAAGGGTGAGACGGAGGGCTTTTGACAAACATTCTGCATCAGCATTGCTTTATTCTTGGTTTTATGCGCGTTTGCATCTCAGATTGCTGTCATTTTCTGTCGTGATTCGATTTAGGTCCATAGCATGGTGTTCATTTTTGTGCGAATGTTCTTTTCTTTACCACCATTCACTTCTCACTTTATCACGCCTTGTAAACATGGTCACAAAGACTATGAGTCAACTTGTGACACGGAAACTTATATGCGGGAGTGTGTACCTGCAAATAAGGAAATGGGAAAGTGCATTGTCCATATTGTCGTTTGCCTCGTCTCGATCGGCTTGCCTCGAGGTAATGTGTACTTTTGTCTACGCCCCTCGGCCCATTCTGCACGCAGTCCAATTTACATCTTTCAATGGTATAAATTATGAAATTTCAATGTTATCTTTACATATCTTTCTACTTGTTTTTCTTTTTTTGTACATTTGATAAATAACGATGCATTTATAAAATTGTTTTAAATTCCATATATTTATCTGCGTCTGAAAGAGACTAAGTAGAATGTAGATTTCTTTTTTGGACAATTGAACCGCAGAAAAGCAGACACACATTCTCATTACAGCGTCATAATAACAAAACCATCTTATTCATTCCTTTCTGACCTTTTTCTGACATCACCGTCGTTTGTCTGTCAGTCGTCGGTCGCGCCTTCCGTTGTTGAGTGCCTTCCGTAGCTAACTTGAAAAAAAGGCGGGGCGTCACTATTCAGCTGTTTGCCATTTTGCCCCGAAATAGCAAGTAGCCGCTACACATCATCTCTTGACTTCTTTCTGCAAAAACAGAAGCAAAACGCCCTGCCTCCTTTTTGACACTTTCAACAACCACTCGAACAATAGCTTGTGCAGATTGATCGGGAGGAGGGGCAAACACGAAGAAAAGCAGGGACGCAGTGCTATATCTGCTCAAAGGCAAGTCTACTTCTCTCGAGAACTGAATGACTACATAAAGACATCCATCCAGACCTGACGACTTGACAATCTCACGCATCTAATCCTTTCATCTCCTGCTATACATCCTCACGACACACCACATTCTCTTACACATACCCACATACTCTCCTAAGTACTACGCGTTGCCTAACAAGTCAAACAGATCCGCTCCGCACCGAGCCACCAAACCGGCCATGGCTGAAAATGGCGCCTTCGTGGCGAGCGTAAGAGAAGCGAGCGGTTTGGACCTCTTGAACTCGATCGATGCAGACCCGACTGATTTTGAGACTGCAAACTCGCGTGAGATCTCACCAGATATAGCAGAGAAGCTGGTGGAGCATTTGAAACAGCCAAACGCCAACAGCATCCGCGTCCCCTTTGACCCCGAAGACCAATCCGATGATGAGGTTGTCATTACCTCTATTTACAACCGAGACATGAAAGCTGCCAAAGGTGATGGCCCCGTGAAAGGTGAGATTGTCTTCAGATTACAAAATTTGAAATCCCCGTGGCCTCTTTTTACGCAGCTACATCCCAATGATTCTAACACATTCGCAGCTGCCGGAACCCCTGGGCAGAAAATCGGGAGTGGCCTGAAGGGACCAGTGCCTACTCGTGCCAAGAAACAACTGTCACCAGAGGCACCTGTTTTCAGACCAAAGGCAATCCCGCTCGTCAAAATCGACAGTAATAAAGGCCTGGGAAACCCTGAAGCAAAGCGCGGCAGCCGCTACTCGACTCGGCGTATCGCTTACTGCCCCTGGCTTCTCGTGCAGAACTACCACGCCTGGTTTGTCGGGAAAGCAAATGGCGCGCGGATCGGGCCCTACTTTGACAAGGCAGCCCTCCTTCAATCGCAGGCGTGGGACTTTTGCTACGTGTGGCATCCAGCCAAAGAGGGCGACAAGAAGGGCACGTTTGCGGTTCTGGTGCCGACCAGCCAGTTCCAGCACTTTCTCGACCGCATCAACCAGACGCTCAAAATCCAGCTCGCCATTCCGCCCGGAGACAACAGCTACAAGTTCAACGTCATGTTCGGTATCCGAAAGACGCCCACTCCCCGTTTTCTGGGTCGTGCCTCGGACATCGCCGCTTTTGATGCCCTTATGAGGAACGTGCCTCCCATCGACCCCGACGATGCAAACTTTTGTAAAAGCGGCATGAAGGAAGAGGCACGGGAATTAGAGCTTTTCGCGGAAAAGGTCGATAGCCTGAATTCTCGCTATGGCCGTGCTGTTACGAAGAAGCAGAAGTCGGAGAAGGCTCTCAAGAAGCGCCGTGAAGAGAGACGCGACTGTGGCCAGCAGCTCAAGCGTATCCAGCGCTACATGGGAATCCGGGAGAAAATTAACATTGGTAAGTACAGTGGGCACCATCACCCCTTCGATCATCTCAGGCTGACTCAAAGTTGGTAGATCCCTTCCAAGTCAATGCTGCTCGCTATGTGATGCGGGTTTTCGACTACCTCTCTCCGGCGCCGTTCATCCAAGAGCAGGACGTCGTTTTTGTGTCGATGGACATTGAGTGCTACGAGTTTAAACACTCGGCAATCACTGAGATCGGGTTTGGGATCCTAGATACCCGGGACCTGTTCGGCGTGCCGCCGGGCCAAGCCTGCGAGAACTGGCTCGATCGCATTGTTGGCCGCCATCTTCGCGTCACAGAGCATGCCACCATGGTCAACCGAGTTCACGTCCACGGCTGTGAAAACGCCTTCATGTTTGGAAAGAGCGAGTTTGTTGGCCTCAAGAATATCCTCGAGGTTGTCAAACAGATCTTGCTGCCCCGGCGGCCGGACGGCAGCCCGAGACCCGTCGTCTTGGTGGGACACGATATTGCCAGCGACATCAAGCTAATCCAGCACATTGGCTTTCATATCAAGGAGGACATGTTCTTGGACATTGTTGATACGCAGTTCATCCACCAGCATCTGCGCATGGGAGCGAACAAGGCTGGTCTCAAGAAGGTCCTAACCGACCTAGATATCCAGCACGATTTCCTTCACAACGGCGGCAATGACGCAGTCTTCACACTCCAGGCCATGGTCCGGATCGCGGTCGAGAAGCGCGAGGCGAGTCTCCGGAGACATGGTGAACAGCTTTTATTTGGGTAAGTCCCCGTTCACCACACCCCAGTTTTGGACATATCACCACCAAGAAATTTTACTGACACAAAAACAGAGTGCAGCCAGACGCAAGCATCGTCGAAGAAGGCTGGGATACAGGTGGAGAGATGACTGACGGCAGCCCTGGCAAAGGGAAGAACTGGAGCGCTAACTACGCGACAGACAGCGGCACATCATCCATGGCAGACTCCCCCCATAAAAGCGGTACCAAGCGTTCTGGCATATTGACGGTTACCTCTGCACAGGAGGACCTCATCACGCTGTAACGGACAACGGATGACATGGCGAAAGCAACGGGCATGGTCGGCGTGCCATTTACCAATGATTACGAGATAACGAATTGCATTGTCGGAACGGAAAATGAAAAGGGACATCGCAACGGAGTTGGGAAGGGAAAATAAGGGTTGAGCAGAGAATTTCGAGCGTGCCGGTTTATTTGCACGCTGGTCTATGATTGTGCCTCGGATGAGGCTAATAATATATCCCAGAACACATCACTGCCCAAGTGGGAGAGTGACGTTCAGAAAAGAAATATTTCAGTACAGTATGAAGGCGCATCCTTGGCCTTCCCGCCATACCAAAGAAACAAATGAAAACAATATAAATCCAAATGAACGCCCAATGCTATGTTGAAAAAGACAAATAAAAATGATATCCGTATGTTTTGTTCGTTGTTGTTACATGTCGACCAGTGCGGCAGAGTGAGGGCTACGACAGTCGTATAGATGCCGTAAATTCGTTGTGAGTTCGTTCACGGTAGAGGAGAGATGTGTCATGTCGTCTTCTCGAGGAGTTCTTTCGCTTCGTTGACCTTGGTGGCCAGGTACGGGCTGCCGCCACGATCGGGGTGGTTCAGCAGCATCAGTGTGCGGTGTGCCTTGCGGATCTTGTCCTTGGTGACAGCGCGCTCGTTCAGCGAGAGAATCAGAGTTGCTTCCTTCTTGGTCATCTTGCCCTCGAAGCCGCCCTTGTAGAAAGCCTTGCCGAGCGAACCAACGCCGCCGCGCGACCGACGGAATGCAACAAGACCAGCGCGTCCCTGGAGGAGAAGGAGTAAATGTTAGTAAAGGTCCTTATGTGTTGTGGCGGACCAGGGCGGTCTTGCGCCATTGTCGCAATTTTTCAAAAATCTCGCGATGAGGGGAAGAGGGCCTACCAGAAAAGCGGCGACAGCCACGCCGGCGCCGATTGCGAATGTAGAGGCCATCGTAAGGTTGTGAGGGTATGTAGGAGAAATTCTCGAGTGTCGGGGCGCAAAACGGGCGGTGTTATGCTTGTCGTCGTGAGTCGTACGTCGTAATGTGCGGGAAAGCAAAATCTTTAACTGCTCGGCCTCGTGATGGAAAGTGCCGGAAGAGAGGCAATCGCAGAAAATCGTAAAGCCGCCATGGGTTTCTCGCCCAGTGATTGGCCAGAAAAGACCCGGCAGAATGCACACCAGCCACACTTCAGCCACATGTGAGTTTAAGTGGTTAAAGCAGCCGATAACGATAAGGCCCCACCACAGAGTTTTTTTTTGAAGTAATACCAGCAAAAAAAATTGGCAAAAAAACGGACACTATCGTTCGCCGCCTTTTTTTCTTTGCGTTTGTTAGGACGACCCTTCATCCTCGACTTCGTTCAGGAACGACACACGACCACTCGACAAACAAACACACATAGGCATATCGAGTTTCATATATCGCCAAGATGAGGTAGGTTGCACCTTCCATTTTATTTTAGCAGACCCAGATCATGTGCTGACTTTACTTTCCTTCCAGAGTCGAGACGTGCTACTTCTGCTCCCGGTAAGAGACGACCACAACCTTCCCTTCGACGACATGCGCAACGACGATTCGAGACGCCGGACGACGAGCCGATATCATACAGAGGTTGGAGTACTGACGGTGTTGTATATAGGCCCACCTACCCGGGCAAGGGTATTATGTTTGTGCGCAACGACAGCAAGACCTTCCGTTTCTGCCGGAGCAAATGCCATAAGAACGTAAGTTGACATACGGCTGGGATTTTGGAGATCAGATGGATGATGTGAAGGATTTTGTCCAGAGAATGGAAGGACGGCATACTGACAGTGTCTCCTCCCTCCAGTTTAAGATGAAGCGCAATCCGCGTAAGCTCAAGTGGACAAAGGCTTTCCGCAAGGCCTCGGGCAAGGAAATGGTTGTCGACTCGACCCTGCTGTTCGCCGCCCGCCGCAACGTCCCCGTCCGCTACAACCGCGAGCTTGCCGCCAAGACCCTGGCCGCCATGGACCAGATCGCCGAAATCCGCTCCCGCCGTGAGCGCCACTTCTACAAGCGCCGCATGGCCGGCAACCGCAAGCGCGAGCTTCTGGCCGCCCGCAAGCTCATTGCCGAGCACGGCCACCTGCTGCAGGAGCGCCCCAAGCGGCCCCTACACCCCAAGCTGCGTGCGGCGGCGGCGGCCAAGAAGCTGGCGGCGCTGCAGGAGGCTGGTGTGGACGTGGAGCTCAGCGATCTGCTGGAGACGGAGGAGGTGGAGACGACGGACGGTGTCAAGAGCAAGACGGCGGCACGGAGAGTGGTGCGGCAACGCATCACGGCCGACGGGCGGGTGGAGCTGGCCGAGGAGGAGGTCGGCAACTCGTCGGCGCTTGTGGACGAGGATGGCGGCGACGACGACTTCGACGAGGAGGACGACGAGATGGACATGGACTAAGCGGGAGAAGCGGCAAAAGCGACACAACACACTTTTCTCGCGACAACCAACTGCATCAAACGAGCGGCTCACGATTTTTTTTTCTGCCTTCCTCCTCCTTTATTTCCCGCCTTCCGACTCTACACATGGGACATGGGGGTCTGGCGTTCCTGGCGTGCATCTATTTTCAGTTTTCTATTAATGTTGTTTCCCATACTGTTTGACGGATTTTTTGGGCATGATATAAGCTCTTAGAACATATGCATTCTTGTTTCCAGTGCGCTCTTCTCTTCTTGCCGGCTCGGCCACATGAATCGTGACTTTCTTGGTGCCATTATGGCATGAGTTTGGTGTATAAATGAATTATTGGTTGGTATCATATCTAATGGTTATAACAGAGCATATCGTCACCGACATATGGCACGATCCAGGGATCATCCTCGCCCTACTGTTTCCGCTCTCGGGCCTCCGGCGCCTGGTGGTATGTCTTTGGCGGCATCGACAGTCCAGCCTCGACGTCCTGCTGGATCTGGGCAGCGATTTCAGCCTCCTTGCGCTTCTGTTCTTCCTCCTGCTCTGCAGCAGCGGCCGCCGATGCCGCCCAGTTGCCTGCACCACCGCGTCCCGACAGACCTGGCTTGGGGCGGGCGGATGAAGGAGTCACGACTGCCGGCGCATTGACGGACGCTGGCACCGAAGCATTCGTTGTCGTCGCCTGTACACGGGCCGCCTCGACGGCTTCGTCGCGCTCAGCTGCGGCCACGGCTGCCGAGTCGTAAAAGTTGCCGGCGCCACCCCGGCCGCCACGTGTGTAAGGAGTCTGTTGCGGCTGGGGAGCGACAGGCGGCTTCGATGCGGCCTCTGTGCTGGCAGCGTTTGCCTGAGCTTCGACGTCCTGGCAAATGGTCAGTACAATATACAACAAGAGTAACAACTTTGTGATTCCCACAGATATCACATGATGGTCCTTGCTCGAGGCCATCCCAATGTGTACCCTGTACGGAGTATGTCGTATGCCTCTCTCGTACAAGCAGGTTCGGGCTCCACTTTCCGTAATAGTTCGTGGAGATTCGAAAGCGCAAAACGAGATGGCAGGGCAGTGGGCTCTTTCGGCCGGTTGGGAGAGGGGGAAAGAGGGGGAGCCAGAGGCAGAGGGAAAACCTACCCGCTTTTCGGCCTCTTCCTGGTCCTTCTTGCTGTACCAGTTACCGGCGCCACCACGGCCGACACGGAAGACGTCCATTGTTGCTGTAATAATGAGTCGGTGGGATTGGGGAAATTGTAGTGTTCGTGGGCGGAAGCTCGTGCTTTGCGAATTCGGGCAGGTGAAAAGAGAAGTTGCAAGATGTACAAAGTAGAAAAGACAAGAGGCAGGCACGAGGCACGACAGGTTGAACGTTGGGAAGGCGCGATCCGTTGATAGTAGTGTCTTAACAACGAGTATTACTCATTAGATGGCAGGTCCTCTTGTGTGCCCGCTGTTCGTTGTTTCCTATCTAGTACGCGCCTTTCAACCTGGCATGAGCGCATAAACCTCCTAACAGGCTCAAACAGCTCTTTCCTGTCTCTGCGCCAGTGCCATGATTGCTCCTGCCGCAATCTCTAGCCTCCAGCCTCCCCTCCCACTATCAAGATACCGATATCAAAATCGCTGTACGTATTTCCCTTATTCTACGGAAACCACCACATGCGATTTCCAGGCTACTGAGAATAAAAGAGGAGACACTGGGAGGGGCCTATAAAAACAGGGAGGGTCCTTTGTGCGACTCCTCTGAGGAGCCCGCTATCTTTTGCCAAGACCGTCTTTACTTTTCGTCTAATCGTCGATCTAGCAAGACACACACGATGCTCGTGGCCTTTCTTTTTCAACGTTTCCAGTTTTTTTTTCCTGTGTGCTCAACTGAGCATTCTCCATGCTGTCTATCATTGGCATGAACCCGAGCAGTACTTTTAGTGAATTCCAATGTCTCCTTTTTGAGATTTGACGTCTAGGATCGGCAATTGTGAGAAGAGTTAAAATATTAAATAATAAGATAAAGTTGGAAATAAATCTCACGAAAAAAAATTGTCTCGAACCCTAACCTAAATATTCCGTGCGTGCTTCCATTTGCCCCTTCCTTCTGTATCCTTTGCCCCTGGACTGTTCCCTCTCCCACCCCTCAGATTTCAAAATCTCGCGACGAGAAGACCATCTGATAAACGAATTCATTAAATTGCCTCATGTCTCCATTTGTCTTTGTGGGCAATCGACGGACAGCGGAGCCTGTATGGGGAGCCTTCGCTGTCGTGACTTGTCCCCCGCGTGTGGATGTTTTTGAGTGGGGGACTCCTCTTGAATAGCTCTCCTCTCATCCTCGCCTGCTCAGCTGGTTTTTTGCGAGCTGAATATTTTATTTTGTTTTCGGTTTATTTCACAAAGTATTCCGGACGCGCACGTTGCCCTCTTTATTGTACTTTACATATTTGTGATGCTCCTCTTCTCGCTTCTTCTCACCCCTCCAGCCCCACTATCGCAATCGCCGCTCGTCTGTGGAGTGGCTCTTTCTCCACTGCATCGTATTGTGCTCTCCTTGGTTTTCTCCTCCTTGTATGCCACTATTTTGTGTTCAAGTGGCTCGAGTGGCTCCTTGCCTACGAAAGATCGCAAGTATTCCTCCATGCCTCTCCAGCAAATATGGCCCAGCAAGACATAACAGATGAGCCTGACAAAGGTCCCGGAAAAAGATATTTCACAGTCTTTGCTTTTGTGCTGTTATGTCTCTCCTTCCCAACAGCCACAAAAGTCGGTCCTGATGTCGCACTTTACTTTTTTTTTTTTTTTTTTTTTTTTTGTGTGTGTGTGTATCGATTGTATCAACGACGAACAAGCACTTGCTTTCCATATCCGGTATAGTGAACTGGGGGCTCTAGACCAGCTGACGCGAGACGAAAGACCGGCCAGAGGCTTTGACGAGACGGTCTGCCTCTGGCTGTCCAAGGCACTGTCACAGCCTTTGCCAAACGCAGCCATAGTGCCCACAAAAAAGTGAACTTCCAAATGTCGAACTGAATGTATTTGGAGTTCTTTCCCGTCGAGCCAGTACTGCGCCGTTAGAAGAAAAAAGATAAAGTGAGGCAGGTAAGATACGCTAGTCGCAGGGCTGGGGCCCTTTCCGTCTTAATTCAGTATTACGTTTTTTTTTTTTTTTCCCACCGTTCGTATCTGCCCGGTGTCGTTCCGTTTTTGGTGATAATGGTGACGTCGTTGACCAAAACTGGGAGATGCATAACATCACGGTCCTAATACCAAGGGCGAGAGCAGAAAAAAAATGTTGGGATCTGGCCACAGTTCTGTGGTTCTTTTTTTTTTCTTTCGCGTCTGCCTGTTGGCGGTTTCGGAGCCTGGCGGAAACCAGTACGAGTATCAGCTGAGCCATTTATAATTTTATTCCTTGGATTCCTTGGATTACTTGGATAACTCGACTGGTACTCTGAGCTCAGGCTGCGCCTCTAAAACTGACGAAACGGAGCATATCTCACGCATTGCAGGCCCAGAAATACCAGAAATAGGCGTGGATATTGGGACGGAGCATCCTACAAGGTGTTGAGACAACACGGCCAATGCTCACCCAAGAACCGCATCTTCTAGAACAGGTACATCCAGGGTAGGCATTCTGGGGCTTGTCTGGGTATCTTACGTACATGGCCCAGGTTGTTACAAAGTACAGACAACACGTCTCGACAAATTCTTGAGTACTGCATATACATGTACATACAGAATATCCCGTCTTGCGTCTTGCATCAGTCACCAACGCCGTGGTTGCGCGTCCGGCAAATAGAGTGTATGGAAGTGTGTCAATTGTGTGCTCGTTTTACATAAACTGCAACCAGCGTTTTCGTGCCTTTGGGCAGGCGCCAAGCCATATGTGTTCTTTCCCGTCCAAAGCCGACCAGTTGCCGTCGAGTTTCTGTTCGCCCAGACGATCGACATCCCGGCAAACAGCAGAACGATGCTCTTCCCGCGGGCTATTTGTTGGATGGAGAACATATCTTATGTTTTGTCTCCATATACATGCATCCTTCGTCCTGCACGCTGCACTGTGAACTCTGCAGCCTCCGTCAAGTACTTGGACGTTTGTCCAAACAGTCTCGTCAGTTATGGATGCAAAACTAGGCGTTATGCAACAGCCCCTCTGTAGTGCTCCCTACAGGAAAGGCCACGCAAATGTACACAGTAGGATAAGTTACAGCGGAGCTTTGTTTCTGTTGATCCTCCCGCGACGGATAATAGCGCGCTCGTACCCCGTATTTGCACTGGAAGCCAAAAATGCCGAAGCACCTTGATCGACGCGGAAATATGCCTGTTTAGAATTTAGAAGAAGGAAGGACGGGCTAGGTACCACTGCTGTGGTTTTTTGTGTCTCTGGCACTTTTCTTTTTCTCTCCTACCGTTCACAGAGCCACATATTCAAATGCAACATCTCCCTTGCAAAGCTGTCGAGTAATTTTTTTTTTGAACCAAAAAAATTCTCTCCCTTTGCCCACACCATTATAGTTGTCTTGGCCTGTTGCACTGAAGAGAGTCAGTCCGACCTGTCAACCTTCCTCTCCAGTTGTGAACATGTCGCTTCACGTTTGGCTGTCCTCGTCCGGTTCTTGACAACACTTTTGTTTCGTCCAGAAATGGTAGGAATTAGCCACTGGCTGCAGTTGAGGTTGCATCCAGTGTTCTGTTTGGCTGCCCTATGTTTTGCAAGTGCATAAGAAGGATAAAAAGATACATGTACAACTTCAAGTACTCCGTACAACTTGAAGTATTCAATTCGATCCATTTTCTCCTCTTTCTCCTCTTTGCCTTTTCTCCTCTTTTCACACCAAAATTCACCAAATAAAACGCGGCCTTGTGACCACGACATATTGTACTGTCGTACTTTATCGGGAAACCGGTTTGATTGGCCGGCTGTCGCACTTCAACGAATTCGTACATTTTTGTGTCGTTTTCTTTGAAGGCTTGCCTGCTTGTTGAAAGATGATATGAAAATATACACGAGTAAAAAAGCGCAAGGCACAAAGAAGCCGCCTGAAAAGCCTCCCCAGAAAAGACGAAAAGAGCAATATCCCGACGCTCTCTCTTTTTGTTTTGTGAGACACAGATCTCAGCCGTCTTTTGAGGGGCAATTCGGACACAACAAGAACAGAAATATCATTTGCCTGTCTTGCATGACAAACATGAGCATGTTGTGTCTAGTTTAGGCAATGCATCCCCTTTCTCCTTTTAAATTTTTGAAATCGAAACGCCAGCTGGCAACGAACAAGAGATTTGGAGGTTGTTGACAAGGACATAGCACATTCTCGTTCTTGGCCGCTGATAGGCCCACTCCGCAAATGAAAATGGACCTGAGGCATGCCGTCTCGCTCCTCTGCAGGACGCCTGTTATGGAGATGGTTACAAAGGGGGGAAGGGGAAATCAGGAACCAGGTTGGCTTTGATAATTTTGTGTTTTGATGTCGTTTCTCATCCCTCGTTTTGATTGAGCTCCTTTGATATTGTCCATTCTCCTCAGGCTCATCCTCCTTGTTCATTTACCTGCACTTTCTTTTTGGGATCCTTCGCCGTTTGTTCTCATCTGTTTACTTTACTCCTGGTACACTCGTACTGATGATCGATAAATATTGCGGCCAGCTGTGGCCCACGGCTCTTATTGACGGCGCAGGGTTATTTTGATTGTTACCAGGCCGTTCTCCATACCTTGTCTCGCCTATCCTATCTCATAATCATCATGCTGGCGGCTAATACCATGTCTGATCTGTGAGGGCGTTGTCTATGTTATGTGGGGAAAGCCAATTTCTCAATTCTCAATTTCTCAATTTCGCCAACATAACATTGAAATGTTGTGCAATATGGAGACTTACTTTGTCAAGCTCACTTTGTCACTTTCGTGAACTGCCCCCTGTTCCAACCCCCCTTCCCCTCTCGCTCTTGATTGTCGTCGTCTTCTTTCTCTCCGGCAAGTTGATAAACATACAGCTCCTCCCAGAAGCTCCTGCGCCGTTGTGCACCGTGATTGCCCGCTATTCCCGCCTCGGCCGTCGGTTCGCCTGCAGGTCATCTTTGGTGGGAAGGAACAAGGCGGCGAACAGGGGGTGGTTGCGAGAAAGAGGGGAAACGTGCAGCAGGGGGTTTATTCAACAAGGAGCAGAGAGGGAGGGCTTGGAGGGCTGGAGCGCAGTTGAGGTTTGGCCCTACCCAATCCTCCTGATAAAAATAGGAGGGAGCAAGCTAACATGTCGATTTTATGGGGAAGATTGACCAGGGGAAGGTGAGGATAAGGAAATGGGACAAAAGGGGGAAAGAGCAGAAACAAATGGAAACGGGAGGGGGAAGGAGCCGGCTGTAGGCATTCAGTGAAGAAAGGCAGCTTGCCTTGTCATGAATTGTGAGCTGTCGTGCTTGTAGTGAGCTGTATTTATGTGTGCCTGGATATTTGCTTGAAATCCAAGTTGAAAACACGTCGTTGACATTGACAGCCATCACGAATTTCTCAGGCTTGACATTGACAACGATGGCGCGCTGGGCGACAACAAAAAAATAATAAATAATAAATAACACAGAGAACGCCTGCGCTATCGACGCCCCCCCTTCCTTCCTTCCCCTCGCTGGCCGCATTGTGTATCTGGACGAATTGCGACTAGCGCACAGTGCTCCAGACTGTGACCCACTCTTCTACCCCTCGCAAAGTGGGCTCGACAAAGGCCATTTCGAAATACAATAGTCGGCCAGACCACAGTGCGCAGACAGTCCATCTTGATGAGGAAAGAAGGAGGGGCGTGTGTGCTCTTGCACCGTCGTCCCCCTCCTTCCTGCTCTTCCTTCCAGCTTCGAAAGCGCACAAAGCCAGAAGGAGCGCTGGGCGGGTACTGGGAACAGAGACTTGGTACCGGCCTTGTACCCAAATTGGTGACTTACACTGAGCACAATACAGAAACACGCTCGCATTTGCATTGCGATACTTGTCAGAGACAAGCCCGAGGAACCCGAACGTTGTATATCTGGCTGCAATAGATTATTGGGTGTTTCGCCACTACTGCCACCACGGTCGCTCCTGTCTCTCATTGCGATTCGCTCCTTCCATCTTGTTCTGTGTTCTTCCCTCGGTCCTGCCCTTGTTGGTTGTTTCTTAGCCGCCGTCGTCGCCCACCACAACAGATTTCATCGACAAAAAAAAAAAGTGCCTGGTGAGCCCTGATAGTCAATTTTTAAAGTTTTTTTCCGGTCACGTCTTTGTTCGCCTTCAACGGTATTTTTGGCGTACTTGTAGATGGGCACAAGACACAGAATAAGGCCAGCAAGGCAAAACTGGGCGCCCTCCCTTCACACCCTCTTGGCCTGGCCGTTTTTTTGCTGCTGCCTTTTCGTTAGGGCCAACTGTCGGACTTGCGTACTGAAATGCCCAGGGCTCTGTACGCTATGAAGTGAACAGATTTGAATTATTATCGTTGCCCGTTCTTACTGTGGCACTGGGTCCGGAAGGCGCAGGGCTTGGACAGTGTACGGAGTGCTTGCACGGAATACTTGTGTGCTACAAAGGAAAGCGCAAATGGAATACGCTGCCTGGCTTGGTACTGTGTAAACTGGCAGACTGGCTAACAAAAGATTTAAAAGAATTCAAAAAATAATGATGAATTAAGGTCTCGTGGCTTCCCTCTCCAAGTGCAGTGCCCCATCCCGTGAGCAGTAGCGACAGAAACAGAAAGAATACATCTGCGAAAGGGGGTGTGTGTATTATTGGCAAGTGCCCTCTGTACTCCGTGCTCCGTATCGCCTTGTTTTGTCCCCCTTTGCCTTCCCCCCAAAGGCTTTGTCACTTTTTTGGTGCGCGTTCTTGCCGATGGTGTCGCAGTCGCAGTTGTCCCTTCCTCACTCGTCGGTCGGTCCTTGCTCACCCCCCACCCCTTCCGTATTGAATTGGCATTGTGACTCGTTCCTTCCCCATGGTCTAAAGTTGGCTTCCGCGCGCGCGCACACCACTCCCACCACGCAACACACCACCACTCCGTGCACAATCACGCCGGAAAATGTCCTGCTAGAATAATATTTTTTTTTGTGTCCTCTCCTTCTTTTTTGTTTTCTTGTTTCCCTCTCAACAAGCATTTCCTTTGCATCTTTTTTTTTTTTTTGGTCAGCAACCAATCCAGACATCACACTCACTGCATCTTCAGGAAAGGCTTCCTGGCTCCTCACTCTGCTCTCTACCCACGAAAACGTATCACGACACTTCCTCCCCTAACATCGCTCCACCTGTCGTCACCGAAAGGCCGACCCAGATCTCTACGACCACACGCACAGAATACGTGCAACACTCCCAACTCCCGACTCCCACCTCTCAACAACACACAGACACAGGAACACGCTCTTTCCTTCGGTTAGGAAACGAACCACTCGACCACTTCTTACCTATGCTTTTTTTGGCCTCTTGCTCGAAATCCAACTTGGCTTAGTTTGGACCACCAGGCTTCCAGCATCCTTTGCTCGTTCGAGAACATCTTCCTCTCTCCCTAGCCGCTCTACCCACTAGCCGACAACCGGAACGGGACGAGAGATTTGACGGTGACAAGTGTCGGTCAACAGGTTGACCGATACTTCTGTTTTGTACGCGAACAATGGCTTCGTCCAAGGTTAGTCATACTTGCTACCCTTTCCATGTTTGCGTGGCCGACTAGGGCTCCCGGGATCGGGGAACGGAAAAGAGAACACAATAAAGAGAAACGCACGGGGAACTTCCAGCTGCGATAACAGCAACGAGGGGATTGTGGAGGGGAAACAGAGCGGACGACGAGAGGCAAGCAGCACGGCACTACACCGTTGCCGGAATAGGAGGAGACAAAAAAGTGGAGGATCTTGCTGGGAGGCCCGCTCGATCATACGTCAACCTGCGCCTCCGACAGACCCGCTTGGCCGTGTTGGGCAACTTTGCTGATATCGTTTTGTGACGGCTTTCCAGGATATCCAAACGTCTCCGAGACCTCTGACCCATCGCCCGTCGATGTCGAGTGTTCCAAACGGCGCGGGCTCTTTAAGCACCAGCGCCTCGAATGGCTTGGCCAGTCGACTACCTCACTCGAGAAACGGTTCGCATTCGATCATCGGCGCGGCTCTCAATTCGGGACATCGTGTCGGCCGTCGTAAGAGTATGACAAACCCTAGTGGCACAAACGTTGCCGCAATGGCCGCCCTTATCCAGGAAGCAGACGTTCTGCCAAACGGCGCTCTCGCTATCAACGCTCGTCGGAACACGCTGTCGAAGAATGGAGGCAACGCTGTGAGCAGTTCTGTGGGCGGTTTCCCCCGCGGAACGAGTGCCATGGCAGCAGCATTGGCGTCGGCTGGCACCAACGGACTTATCGGTAGCCTACCGCTTCCGTCACCCCCGGCCAGCCTGCCAACCCACAGGTTCATGACGGCCGACGGCAGCGCGATCGAGGACGACGCAAACGATATGTCGGACGGCGAAATCGATGCCATGTCACTGAATGCCCGGCGTGCGAGCGACGGCCAACCCTTGAAGGAGGGCGGTCGCAGAAGCAGCCGCTTGGAGCTCCGCTGCCAAAAGTGCGGCAAGGGCTACAAGCACAGCAGCTGCTTGACAAAGCATCTGTATGTCCTTGGTCGTCCCGTTCTGTTGTGACTTTTGTTAGTGTATCGTGCGTGCTGACTTTTCTCTCTTTTGTTTTCTTCAGGTGGGAACATACCCCAGAATGGGCTCTTACATCAAAGCTCTTGATCTCAAAGCATCAGCAGGTACAGTTGCTTGAGGCTGCATCTGTTTTGATGACCATCCAGCACACCCCCGGCGCCGATGATAACGCTGCTGTGACACCACCCGACTCGACTCGCGACTCTGCTAGTGAAGAGGACCCGGCTTCGCCATCTGCGTCTGGCTTCTCCTACCAGCAAGATAGTCGCAGCTCCACTGAAACCACACCACCGCCAACAGTTGATGGCCTTAAGAGGGAATCTTTGGGCTCGTACCCGTCCCTAGGCCACATGAGCTTCTCGCAGCGCGTGGAACAGTCCAATAGTGCTGCCGACACTGCCTACTCGTACCAATCTAGCATTGGCTTTGCCCATCAGCGTCAGACTAGCCGGGACAACCTCCGCCCTCCATCGTCGGGCAGGAATGTGACTGGCCAGGAAGATAACGACTTGGCTGCTGCCGTTGGTCAGCTTAGTTGCAGCTTCAACAGCAGCGCAGGCGAGGTCAACACTCTGACTCCCGGATCTTTGCAGGGTCTTGCGCAAAACGTCCCCCCTGTCCCGCCGGTCCCGACCCAGTATCTGGGCCAGTCTGCGACACCCCTCGGCGACACGAGCTTCATCAGCAGCTTTCCTAGCCGGGCGCCCGAAAGCTTCACCCGCGGCGCTCCTCATCGCCCAAGCATCACGGACGATGTGAGGATGGAGGGAAGCGGCGACAGCACCATGGATGATGACGAAGAAGATACCCGGTCTCGCGCTCGCAGCGATGACGACGATGACGGCGTTTTTGGACGCATGGAGGAGTAAAGAAATCGAAACGAAACTCGCCGTTCAGATGATTAAACATCATCGCCCATATCGGAGAAGCAACCACGCCGTCGGAGAATAAGCACCACACTTGGGCTCTCTGGCCGATGTTGGCTGCCGGTTGAAAACAATGAAAAGACGGAAAAAAAAATTCAACATACTCACAAAGCCGATGACATGAGTCGGCGACAAATCCAACGACTTATGACACTTTTTCTTTTCGACTCCGCTGATGAGATTCGATCGTATACTTATCTTTTCTTTTCCCACTTTTGTCGCGTCCCCCCTCGAACGTCGAGAGACTTAAACGTCAAGAAGTTGTATGTACCGCAAATGGTTTACTCCATCTCCCGGCAACTCAGCACCGAAGAGTGGGAAATGCGCTGTATGACGGCCCACCCTCGAAATAGGGTTTGCTGTCGGCGGAATTCGCCCACGAGGTTAAAGTGAGGGTCGGCCTTGGTGTCGAGTAGATTTGCAGGCGTATAGCAACAAAAAAAAACAAGTAAAACAAATAATAAATCCCATTAACTCACAATATAAACGATACTGGTTGTAATTCATGTGCTGCGATGCTTGGTGATAATATCGTATATTGTAGATGTTTGCATCTTGATGGTGGATACTGGTGAATGTAGCTGGACAGAAAACGAGGCTGTGCGCCAGACTGATCGATACTGATCGACACTGATCGCGCGGACTGTGAAAATGAAAACTGTGTATGTTGCTGCAGTCTATCGTCTATTTGCTGTGCATGCCATTCATGGCAAGAGAAGGGGTCATCTCGAGTCACTGTTGGACACGGCGATTTGAAACATGACGGGAAAGGAAGGGGAAGAGAAGAAGGGAAGGAGAGAAGTGATCAGGAAGAGACGGGGGAAACAATGAGCACAAGGAAAGAGGGACAGGCTAGTTTCGAGCCATCTACTGAGGAAGGAGCGATCGTCCAGCCAGACCACAACTTTCCAACCTTTGTGAACCCGGTGCAGTAAAGCTAGATAAGGCTACAAGGTCTCAAGAAACACCAGTCCCAGGGCTGAGACGAACTACATGGTGGGATGTGTGCGGGGTGAAATGCGAATAGGGCAAAAAGAGCTTAGCATACTCCTAAGAACGACCGTTCCCTTACGTCGTAGATTCGAGCTACATGGTGCTATGCAGTACGTGCACTCTTGCCATTTCAAAGTATTGTGCGACTGTGTTGATTGCGGATGAGGGAGGAAAGAGCTCAGTAAACACCCACCCGCTATTCGTGGCGCTCACATGTTTCGGCGTTGGGCAGGCGCGATCGCTGATCGGGAAATAGTGGGGCATAGCTCCAAAAACGGCAGTAACTAAATGGGGAAACGACGTCACAGTCACTGCCCATCCTTCCTTCTCACAGTGTCTCGATCAGACAAGACCTGACTACGACCAAGAAAACAGAAGGTGCGCAAAGGACGGACCTACTTTGTCTCTAACAGGGCAACCGCGATGACAAGTACATTTCTGATGATGAGCAGATCACCAACGGACCTGCCCTTGTACCTGTAGCTCTCTGCTCCCTTTCGCTCCCTGCCACCATCTTTTCTTTTCTTCTCATATTTGTTTGCGACCCCACCAACTCGCACTGTCGCAAATGCATTTGCCCACTTTCTTCAATTTGACAGCACCTCACAACAGCATATCAGCATCAATTGCAGCTCAGATACCATTCCAGCAGTGAGGTCAATTGATTACTCGCGAAGGCTTTCCGTTCCCTGTCCAACACGCGACACCGTTACACTTTATCCAATACCCTCGAATCGGCAAAAAATGGCGCGTGGAAAGGCTGCCAAGTCCGGTCAGAAGCCGGCCAAGGACTCTGTCACGGTCGCCACGCCCTCGCCGCCGACGACGCGCCAAATGGCCCATGCCGTGGCTGAGGCCGAGTCGCCCAAGCAGAAGAAAAGGAGCAGCCGGGCCAAGAGCAAGTCGCTCGAGTCCAACGACGCCAAGGCGGACACGATTGTCGTCTCGTCGCCCGCGGCCTCTACCAAAGCGTCGACAAAGGCTGCTTCGACCAAGGCCGTGACCAAGGCGAAGAAGGTTGTCAAGGATATGGCTGACACCTACGACGCGTCGCCTGCCTGGCCGCTGCCCGGCATTTTCTCGTCAAAAGTTCAGGACAAGGGCCGCGTCGCAAAGGACATCCTCCTGCTGGCCACCGCCTCGACGTTGGTGGCGTCGGGCATTCGCCTCGTTCTGGGCTTTCTGGCAACTACTGCAGAGGTTTCATGGCTGTCCTGGGCGTCGTATCTCAGCACAATCGGCCCTCCCGGTCCCGCGCCTCTCCTTGCCTCGATTTTGGCTCGCTCGTACGTCTTTTGCTACCTTTTAAGAGGCACATTTAACTTGGCTAGATAACAAACTAACATTGCTTCTTTCCAGTGTGAGACTGTCTGTTTGCTGGGGATCGACCACCGCCATGTCGGCCTTGCAAGCTCTGTCCTATGTTCCCATTGTAAGTGCTACTCTCTCGCTACAACGCTTCGCGGTTGGTTATTATACCGGACGAAATGGCTAACCGGGCCTCCATAGGTCTACCTGCTCTATGCCCACTACAACATCCCCTTTTTGGGTGCGTTCCTCCTAGGCGTTATCAATGCTGTGGCTGAGGAGCGCTCGCTCGATACCTATTATAACCTAAAAGGGACGAGCAAGGGCTGGGATGAGGACGAGGAGGAGATCGATTCTTTCGAGGGGCTGTTCCGAGAGATCTTTGGAAATGTCGCGCCCGTCCTCTTTGCCGCCGCCATCTACAACTTTGTTTATGTCCAGGCCTGCCGCTTTTTCCTGCCCTCGACACTGGTTGTCTATTTCACTGGCATCGCAACCGTCGATCCTGCCCGTGTTCCTTCCATGTTGCGGGCCTCTGCACCCTCTCTGGGCGAGATCTTTTCGGCCGTCTTCTTGAGCTTCTCCGCGATGGTTGCCAGCGCTATCTGCGGCCAGTTCTCTCGCGACTTCATCTTTGGCACCATCCCCAGCAACAAACCCACCAAGAAAGGCAAGAAGAAGGCTACTTCCAAGGCCTTCACGCGCAGTGCTACCTTTTACAGACGCTCGGTCACCGTCAACTCCATCGCTGCATCGATCTCGGTTGGCCTCAGCATCTTCATGCAGTGCCGGTATAGTATCCCGGGCGTCGATGCGTATGGTGCTGCCGTCTATGCGTCAATCTGGGCTGTGTCCCCTCTGTTGGTCGGCGGAGTTCTGTGCGCCGCTGGTGTATGATTGAACACGATTCTGGGTGGCAAACCTTGGACCTCTACCATGCCTTCTTCCCGCCTTGGTTTGTTTTGCGGCATGCAAGGTCCCTGTGTCGTCATTCTGATTGTTTTGGTTACCTTGGAGTTGTTCGTCCCAATCCGGACAGATTTTATGCTTATGCTTGTTTTACTTGTATTGGGATTCTGAGTGCCTCGCGATGGCGGCTCTTTCAGGGCTGGAGGATCCACCGGGTGGAGGCTGTTCTTCATTTTTGCAATGTTTACTGTTTGGGGGCTCTGTTTGACTTATTATGTCCTATTCAGGTTTTCAGGTTTTCAGGTTTTCAGGTTTATGGGATGAGGCGAAAAGCTGTTGGTAGACAGCCTGTATTTTCAGCTTCTCAGCCAGAAAGTCTAGGCTGCAGCAAAATGGACTTTGTATCTTATCTTTTGTTATGGGAATCAATTCTTTCATGACTTCACATTGGATAATCACCTGTCAAGTTTTATACCCTTTTTGGTTACATATTTGCTTTCTCCGCTACTAAAAAAAACTACTGACATCTCAAGGCATTTTCTCAAATCTCCCCGCAAGCCGACGCCGATCTTCTTCCTCCGTTGTCAGCCCTACGACGGAACAGCTTGCCGGTGACAATATTCGCAGCATTCCGGAACGTGGGACAACCACGCTGCCGCGTCTAGTGTCGAACCAGGTTGGCATGACGGCCTCACTCTTACGAAAAGACGGAAAGAAAGTTCACGAAAATGGGGTGGTGGGAGCAGCCGCCCAGCCGTGTTCAGGCACATATCCAAAAACGGCCTGACCTGGATGCTGTGCCAGCCAGTCAAAAGTGCCAAACAGCAAGCCATCCAACAACCTTTTACCAGCAGCCGTATTCTGGTCTTGTGGTACGTTGCATGTAGGTTGGTTGACTGCAATTGCGATCTCTTCATGCAGCCCGCACAAGTCGACAGAATCAAAAGACAATTCAGGTTTTTTATTCGTCTGCCTGGTCCTCAGGCTGCCAAACACTCTATTTTGTCCGTTTTCGCCCTTGTTGCTGCTGCTGTGCCTCTATCTCTATTAATATCCAATCGCAAGCTCGCCAACTGCCAAATCAACTGCCAGAACGTCGATGAGCATAGCAGCCACCAGACGCCATCATGACAAACTGCCAAGGCAGGCTCCATTGCCATACGAACATGACCTACACCGGATGCTCCCAATAATGGGCTGCAGGAAAAATGAACGCCGCCGTTTTCCTGCTGACAGATTGCCCGACGAACAAAAAGAAAAGAGAGGCACAGTGGAAAAAAAGAAGACGGCATCGATGGGGGCTACCTCCCCGAACGCTGATTTGCCAGGAACCGCCTCATAGGGCTGTGAAGGGTGCAACTATTGACGCCACATTTTCTCTGGACAGCCAGACTCTCCTTACCCTACAGAGCACTTGCATTTACCTAAAGTTCCTGTCAACTCTTTGACGCTTTCACCCTTGTTCTTTTTTTTCTCTTCTCTCCGACGCTCTCTTCAGCCTCGGCGTTCTTCCTTCAGCCGCTTGGACGACTAGCCGCGCTCCTTTTCCCCCTGCCATACTCCTTCGTCCTTTCTTCTCACCTTTACTCACCTTTTGCATTGATCCCTGCTGCCTTCTATTTCTTCTTTGGATTTTGAATCTCACGCTTTCCCTAATCTGCCACAGCTGAGTGGCTGCTGGGACCAATACAATCGACGACGGCCGATTCCATGTGGAAATTGCCCATCTAGCAAAGGCAGACACTGCAAAACTAAGACATTCTCTTCTCGGATCTCTCCGCTCACCATGCAAATGTCGGCGTCTATCCCACGAGCTCGCGTGCCCGGGCAAGTTCTCGTATTCTTTCCGGTTTTTTTTGGGGGGTTTTTTTTTTAAACTCACTGTCTCTTTTCTGCGCCTTTATTTTATTTTACTACGATTTTTTTCTCCCGCCCTCAAAGAGTACAGTACGGGATACATCCCGTGCCAACTATTCTGCCTCTCATGTCTTCATTTCGCTTTCTGTGCTTTTCTTGGCGGCCTCCAAAAAGTCTACTGCTAATGTTGCATCGCGAGTTTGCTCCAAGGCTGCCAAGATGGGCGGCCGTTGAGAGTTTTGGTGCTATTTCATCCCATTCCGTCCCATTTTGTGGTAATTATTCATCATTCTGTGCTCTATCCCACATCGCCTACAAAAGTGCAAAAAACTTCCCCGGAACGGAAAAAAGGCGACCGGAAGAACAGGCCGAGTCAGTGATCTAGGCCGGTCCTCCGCACCGAAACCACGATTTGACAGTCCGTATATTGTGAGGGATTGCAATAGTGCATGTTTTAGTGCAACGTCCCGTTGACGGGCAAACCACGGCCAACACGAAGAAGCTGCTGCGCCTCGTTCCTCTCCTTTTATTTTTTCGTGATGCTTTCTTTTTTTGTAATCTTTGACGTTATCGTTTCCTTTTTTGGGCATTTCCTTCTCTACAGTGCACACCCGGCGACTTTTCTGCGTCAAACGAGCGAATCAGCATCAGTGAGCTTCGCCTGCCAAGAGAGATGCAGAGAGAGAGACAAGGAAAAAATGAGAAAGAAAAGAGAAAACAAAAAAAGCAGACTTTTTGCGACAAGAGCGCTCGGGGCGGCGCAACATGCGCCTGTCTGCCAAAAAAAAGAATGCCGATGAAAGCGGGGCGGCTCCCGTCCCGTCTGCCTGGTCTGCCTCAGTGGCTTGCCTAACGTGTGGTGGGATGCGATGAAAATGAGAAATAGTATGACCTCATGCCCCAATTGGGAAATTCATGTAACAGAAATGCACAGAATTGTCGTGCGGGCGCCACGGCCGGAGACAAGACACTGACACCGGACGAGGAAACGGAAGTAAAAAGAAAAGAATAAAAAAAAAATTGTGAGAGGAAATAGACAGAGCTGGGTGCCTAGGTGCTCTTTCTTTTGCTTTCTTTTCTCTTCTTGTTTGATTTTCTTTTTCGTTTATTTGGAAACCATTTCGCATCGCTCTTTCCTTCAAACGGACTGGACTGCTCTTGCACTTTCTCAGGCAGCTTCAGGCGGCAAAGTGCAAGGCCGCGGATTGGCTGGCTTAACTGCTCCGCCAATTTCTTAACACTTGATTGGCCAGAATTCTATTGACTTTGATTGCCTAGCCTGGTCGCTCCTGCCTTGCACATGGACCTCTTTCCCCCCTCGCTCTTCACCCTTCCGCATCTCGCTTTTGACCCTCACATCTTTTTTCGGATTTCAACGCCAAAACGTTCCACAAGCACGTTCCAAATTCATCTCCAAACCCACGAAAATGGAAAAGAATCCCAAAGAAAGCCTGCCATCATGCAGGGGTGGTCGCACCCTTCTCATGGCGCTCGCCGTTCCCGAACGCCAACGCCTTTCCAATATCGACGACTGGCCCTTCTTTGTGTTTGAAGTTTCTTTTTTGTCTGTCGATAATCTTCGGATTTCCAACGGCTTCATCGCCGCCACTAGCCCTACTGGACACAAGCGTGCATCCTGGTAAAAAACGTGCCTCGACTGGCACGGGCAAGGGCTGTGCTCAAGGCTGAAGGCCAGCCAAAAATTGAGAGACGAACCGGACAAGACGCATGCAATAAAGGCAACAAAAGTACATTTAAGCACGCACAACGGCCATCCAAGACAAAAAAGACTTCAATGAGGGTACGAAACAGGTGCCCCGTATCCGTTCCAACGGACCTTTCTCTGTATGTGCTTTCCCCTCCCTTTTCAAGATCGTGGATCCTTTTTTTCCTGTCTTGTCCTCCCCTTTAGCCCCCATCTACTTCCAATCAACATCCAGGCTACCATGCACACTTGTTCCCATCTTGTTACTCACCGTCTGTGATATGACTGGCAGTCTAGTCACTTTGGGAAACACCACACCACGTCTCCTCCATTCGGCTCCTTTTGTCTCCATATTTTGTCCCGTTTTGTCTTGTCCCATGGCTGTCTTTGCAGCTTTGCCCTTCGTTCCTTAACATTTCTTTTTATTTCAAACCTTCAATTTCTCCTGCTTCCCGGTTTCCATCACCGCCCCGATCATCTGCAGGGCCGCCCCGAGGTACAACCGCTTTTAGATCCCCACACAAAAGATCGGGAAGAACGCCATCTTGGGAAAGGCACGCGTCAACAGAAAAGGGAAATCCCACGCTGGCCTCGAGGTCAAGCACTCCTTGGACCGGGCTCTTGACTCTTTTGGCGATATATCGACATGACGAAAAGTGCATTTCTGTGACTTGGTATCTTGATTGAATATCGGATACAACCACCGAGTCAGACGACACAGCAAAAGGTCCCAACCATCGATATATGCTACTCCCACGCATCTCGTCATTATTAGGTCACAAGAACCTATGACTATGGCTACTTTATGAAGGAAAAAGCACAGAACACACCAACAAGGCGAGTGAAGGGCCGAATAATATGCAGTATTGAGAAAAACCAAGTCCAAGCTAAAAGGGGAAAAAAAGACGAACAAAGACAGAAAAAGAAGAGAAGAAGAAAAGAGACAGAGCTGAGGCAGCTACGATCACAGCAGAGGCAGACTCCTTTGATACCAATTGTTGCCTCGACCGTCCGCCCAGATCCCACCCAGCTCCGGATTTGTCTGTTACACTTGTGGGCTCGCCTCTGGACAGCTTTTCCAGCAGCCGGGCGTGATTGGGAAGCATCATGGCTATGCTTCCTTTGCGTTCTAAGACTCGCCTTTCTCTTTCCCCTTTCCTCTTTCTCCTCTTAGCTCCCTTTTCCCTATCACACCTTGCCTATTTCCCCTCTCTCAACAGCTCACAGTCGACGCACCTTTGTCTTGCATATAAACCACAATAATCCCCTAGTTTTTAGCTTCCGTGATACACTTGGCCCCTTGCCATAAACTCCATTGATTTACCAATTCACTTCATCTTATCCCATTCATACATTATCACCAACCCAAACATCTCAACTCACACCCCATCACATGCAAACATCACAAATTATATATAACCTTCATCTGCATAGCCTTTGCTATTTTCGTTGGTGTCGTCACATTCGCCATTGAAAATACGAAAGGCCTTTTTATTCGGGCACATTATCGGCAACTCCAGCCAACAGCCTGCCTCTTGGCGTGCCCCTTCCTTCACTCTTTATTGCATCTTCTCTCATTGTACCGCAACAATTGAGGTTCTGACTCTTTCTCCGTCTCTTTCTGTTTTCCTTTCGCTTTTTTGTTGTTTCAGGGGCATTTGCCTTGATTCTCTGACGTTTACTGAGCATTTTGAGGGGCTTTGGTTGCTTTGCTGCGGATCGTCTAAATAGCCCACACCCTAGCTTCTGCCTGATTTGGCACATTTTCGACTTACACGAACAGGCACGAAGTGACCTCGTGACAAGGGTCCATTTCTAACAGCACCATTTACACCTTTGTTCTGTTGCACCTATTCCCACACATTTTCTGCCTCATTTTCTTCCAATTTCGGGCCTTTCTTCCCATTGTCCCTATTTTTGACCCTTTTTGACTCTTTTGACTCTTTTCAACTCTCGACTGTGCCCCCCCACCCTCAGACATAAATACTTCTCTTTCTGCCCCTTCTTCAAGCCATCGATTCTTTTAGCATCACATCTTCACTTTGCATTTTCAATCATCGTTCAACATTCAATTCACTTTTTCTTTTTCTTTTTATTTCCCCTCGTTCTTCTTTGCAAGAACATGCCCAAGAACAAGACCAACCGAACTCTACTTCCTGCACCCTATCCTTCCCCATACACAGAGTCAAGCCCCAGTGACACTTCGTCTCCTCCAATGGGCCATCCACCAGCACAGATGCCGGCCATCTCCCAAGCGGAGTATGATGCCATGATGCTCACGTTTGGGACCGGTGACGTTGACTACAACATGCAAGATCACAGCATGGACAACACAGGCGGCGGCTCGGGTGCTGTCAAGAAGAAGAGAAGCATCAAGTCCAGCACCAGCATATACTTGACAGGACCCATGGAGGTGGACGGCTCCGTCAAGAGTGGGGGCTCTGTCAGTCTGTTTGGGGACTTTACAATCCGGGAGAAGATCGAGGCCTATGGCAACATTGAAGTCAGTGGCCAGGTGTCTTGCCAGTAAGTCCAGTTACACCTGTCCGTTTATGCATTACAGATCTACTAACACGTTTTACAGAGACAAGGTGAAGTGCTTTGGCAACATGGACATCGCAGGCACAGTCTGGTGCGGGCAAGTGTTCCCAATTGTCCAATCTTTCTGATATCGATTCACTAACAAGACTCCCACTCCAGAGGAAAGGTCAAGATCTTTGGAAAGCTGACCATCAACGGCCACTTTGAAGTCTACGACAACATCGAGGTTTGGGGCGCTGTCGTCATCCAAGGCTCCATGTTAGTGATTTCCCGCATTTTCCCTTTTTTTCTTCATATTCAAACGTTGCATCGTTTGAGATGTGCTAACCAAAATGACAATTTCAGGAAGTGCAAGACCCTCACAGCATACGCATCGGTGACCACCGTCGGCGATGACTCCTACTACGAAGTAGAAGAGTCGGAAACCGTATGGGGAGCCAAGATGGTGCGGCGGACCGAGCACGAGGCATAGCCACTACAGGCAGGCCCAATTGCAGCAGTTTCGATATCAGATGCGGCAGATCGACGATACGGCCAGTCGAGCTTCAATGGCTGGTATTGACCACGTTTGACTACTTTGGGCCATCTTCGGCCATTGACGAATAATGACAACATATCACAGAACAAAAAAACACGAGAAAAAAAGACACAAAACGACAAAAGGAACAAAAAAATCACACCGTTGTTCATCAATGTCACCAATGTCACTTCAAGCGTGGAGACATTCGGGCTTCGCTTTTTTCTTGTCGTGGAGAAATACGAACAAGGCTTGGAGAAATGACGCCGAAATCGATTGGGATGGGGCGCGGCTGCCTTGTGTGCGGATGGCCTCAATTTTGGTATCCTTTTTCTTCCGTCTTTTGTCTCCATCTTTTTTTCTCTTCTTTCTCTTTCTCTTTCCATTTTTCTTTTCTTTTCCTTTGAAAAGAAAGAGAAAAGGGAAATACATGGCCCGAGCATAGTTGCTACATTGTTTGTGGCATGGTTTTCCCCAAGAGCCCACTCTTGTAGGCAAGGCTGAACCGAGGGAACACAGAAATGTCTTTTGATTTCTCGTGTTCCCACTTATTCCCATGGCGCCTATTTGCCTGCGCTGCTGCCTCACCTTTCACCCTTTCCTGTTTTTTCTTGTTAATTCTCTGCAGCTTTGATTTTTGCATTTCACTTTTCGTGTTGGAATTCATTTTGGGCCCTACTAATGTTGGACTTTACGGATTGTTTTGCAATCTTGTTTTGATTTTCCCTTTTCCTTTGATTTTTGTTTTGATTTTTTATTTCAGGACTGGTCCCTATTATTGTTTTCTTTTGATTTTTGGACTTGGACTTTTACATTGGCAGGCATGCTTGCGATGGACCTTGATTTATTTTCTTTTCACTTTTGGACGACACCTTGGCACTTCTGTGTTACTCCCTGTATCATTAATTATGACTCGACGGCGATGATGGATGGATCTCATAGATTTGGGGCTTGTTTTTCGTATTAATTTAAATCGCATTAGTGCATTTTTGGTTATTCCTGTATGCGTGATTACATAATAATAAGGAGTAGCTCCAGTTCCGCCCATTCCTAATTTAGACTAGCTCCATTTCGGCGCAAGTTTGCCCCTGCTCAAGTCGCCAAACATTCGCTCTGCTCGACAACGCTAAAACGCGCCCTGACCAAAGGACGTGTGCATCCTCGTGAAACCTCACATTTGCCCACCTCACACCAGCATCACGCATCTTTTCACGACACAACGCCTTCCCACCACCTACCTCGGCCCTGTATCCCTAGAATACGTGCATAATACATACTATTTACGACCTTACGACATCATATTTTCCGAAATCCATCCATCTGCCTCCCTAAACACGGCAAGAAGCGACGCGACCCCTGAGCTTCTCTTCACTTTTATTTTCTGACGGACCGTTGCCTATCTTGTCTGGTTGAGAGATGTCCCGCGGCAGCGCGCTGTAGCGCGAAGTTGCACTTCACGAGCGGACGAGCACGCGTGATCCAACAACAGGCACTGCCCGACGCATCTTTGCGCGCGCCTGATCACAACACCATACAATACCTTTACGAATCAAGAAACCGATCTTCTTCTCCCTCCGATATCACATCCGATTGACGCCCAGGCCCCCACACCACACACCGCAACACATTCGAGAGCATACAATGAGTGTCGCAGTGGATGCCGACCTTGCCGACGGCGATGGCGGGGTCTCGCCTAAGCACCAATTGACCCCGCGGCCAACTCGGTCTTCGCGCATTTCACCGCCGCCCATTCCGCCAGCAGCATCGACGACACAGGAAGGAGCAGGAGCTGTAGGAGCCGCAGGGCCAGCTGGCCACGATGGCGGTGAAGATGCGGAGCACCACACATCAGGCCACGAGGCAGCAGCAGCGACAGAGCCTTTCCCATCAATGGGCAGTAGGAACGGCGGCTTGAGCTCGTTCAACCTTAGAGCGGACCCGGACGCTCAGGCAACCGTGACCGACTTTCTCGACTTTACCGAGTACCTCCCCTCCGACATGGCGCGTTCGCTGACGCTGATTGGCAAGCTGGACGAGGACTATGTGGAAGCATCGACCAATGTCCACAAACTGACAGACGCCTGGGGCCAGCTGCCGAATATGCCGGCCGAATCCCGCCCGTCTGCAACGAAATTGCGGGCCGACATCTCCGCCAACCTCACACATGGCATCAATGCACGTGTCTACGCCCACGCTGAGGCTTTGCGGATGGCCGAGAACGTGAACCGGCACTACTTCCGGGCCAAGACGATCCTGTCTAAGCTGCAGACGATGCTGGAAAACTACCCGGAAGCAGAGCAGCAGCAACAGGCCCAGCTACAACAGAAGCAGCAGCAACAGCAGCAGCAGCGCGAGCAGGAACAGCAACAACAACTCCAGAACCAGGAGGGACAGAAGCAGCCCAAGAAGAGCAGCAATGGACAGCAGCGGATGCGGCGGCAGCGTGTACCCCGGATCACGGTTCCTGGCGAGGTCCTGGCGCCCTACGACCTGGACTACGAGTCGTACAGCGGTGAGAGCGATGTTAGTTCACCCTCATCAGACGACGAGTCGCTGCCGCCGCACCCTGGGATGCGCCGGAAGTCGACATCCGCCGCGCCGCCTCGCATGAAGGGCCTGAAGGGAGCGTTGAGTGGGAGTGCCATTGGCGGCTCATCGTCAGGCGGCCCCCACTCGCTCAAGGTCCCCAAGATGCGCGTGCCGCGCGAGTCGAGGGTGCCTGGGCAGCCATACATCTCAACCAGCTCGGCACTTGCTCGGCTTAAGCCGCCGCCCGAGAACGCCGTTGTCGGCAGCGCAGACGCGCCGTGGCTGCGGCTGACGGCGTACGAACTGGCCAAGCTCAGGAAGCGCATGAAGAAGAATGCGCAATGGTCACCGAGCGACACCATGATTGCCAGAGAGCTCAAGGCGCTCGGACGCAACCTCGACGCCTTCAACCAGGCACGTAAGAAAGCCGAGGCCGAGGGACGTGTCTTTGAAGGGATCCTGCCGGATGCAGCTTTGGAGCTGGGCGCGATGAACATGGATGCTGCGCTAGCGGCCGAGGAAAGCCAGCTCACCAACCGTGGGATCCGGCTCAACGAGGCCAAGAAGATGAAGAACGATCTCGGCTCACTGGCAGCGCAGGAAGCGGAAGAGTCTACTCGTAGGATGATGGAAGCGGCGCGTGCGATATTTTCGCCATACCCTGGAGCCACAACCGACACGACAGCATCCACAGTGGCCTCTGCACGGGCCACGACACCAGCGGCTACATCCCGGAAGCGCAAGCGTGAAGGGCCGACCGACGCGACAGTGGCAGACACTGTCGAGGGAGGAGCTGCCGACAACGGTGTTTCGGGTGAGGCAGCTGCAGCAACATCGACGCCTGCGCCATCAGCGTCCCAACGTCAACTGCAGAAGCGGGTCAAGACGGAGACGCCAGTACCGATCCCGCAGCCTGCAAAGGGCTCTGCGCCGCCTCACGATTCTGCTAGCAGCAGTAACAACACGCTGGCGACGCCGGCTCCACCAACATACACTCGTCACTCTATGACGCCCGTGCCTGCGCCGGTTTTCGGCGGTGGAGCGTCATCACAGGCACAAGACGCCTCGCAATCTAAGCAGTCAACAGCCATGTCGTCACCCTTATCCAGCGGTGTATCAACAGGCACTGGCGGCAATGCGAATACGACTACGACCACTACGACGGTGCCGCTCAAGCCGCCTGCAGAGACGCCCATCCATCCGCCCGTGCACAAGTCGACGACGCCCATCCACCCACCAGTCAGAGAACTACGGACACGCGAGCCGGCGCGGAAGGATCTCCCTATCCACCAGCAGCAGCCAACTGCTGGTGACGATGCAGAGGATCTGGCAGTCCCACCCCGGGCATCACGCGCTTCGTCGCGGGCCCTGACGCCCAACCCGGTCAATGCGCTTGGCATTGTGAATACTGTCCTGCCGACGACCGAGACAGGATCAGCCGGCACCACGCTGGCCACAGCAGGGCCGACTACAACTCGCCGTCCGTCGTCTCGCGGTGCATCCGCTTCTGCTCCGAACCCAGAGGGCCAGCAATCCCTGGCATCGGAACGTCCGCGTCGCGCTAGCACCGCACGCAACACCCCCGTCCCCGACGTCGTCGGAAAGCGCATTAAGAGACCCGCGCCGGGCGTTGTCAGCCGGACCAGCTCAGGCGGTAGCGCCGCCGTGGGCCAACGGAAAGCAGCGCCGCGGAAGAAGCGGAGGTCCAATGCGCACCAGAACCCCCCGCAGAACCTAAATCAAAGCCAAAATCAGCAGCGGAGAGACAGCCGCGGCAAGTCGACCGACGGTGATGATGTCGAGATCGACGACGACGGCAACATTATCGACGCCAACGAGCCGCGCTACTGTGTCTGCAACCGTGTGTCTTTCGGCACCATGATTCAATGCGACAATGTTGATGTAAGTCAAAGTGTACACTGTGTATTTCATCTTTTTGCTACGCATGCTAACAACTTAGAACTGCAAACAGGAGTGGTTCCATCTCGAGTGTGTGGGCTTGACGGCCGTGCCGGCGCGGACGACCAAATGGTACTGTCCCGACTGTCGCGTGCTGCTCAACATTGGCGAGAAGGGCGAAGTGAGTGCCCGGGGCGTCAAGGCGTAGCCCATTGGTGGGCTTTCTTTTTCTTCTTCTTTTTTTGTTCTAGTTTTTTCCTTGATATATTATTATGTTCTTTTTTGGAGGATACTTTGGGAGGCTGCTCTGGGACGGATTAATTTTCTGGCGTTTCTGATTTCTACGGTGTCTTCAACTCTTGTTACTGTATTGTTTCCTTGATATTTTCAGCGTTTGTAGGACTATTCCCATCCCCGGCCAAGGCAGAGGCCACTGTACTGTGGCTGTTATTATTTTGATTTATTTTCTTATAATTACTTTCACTGATCTCACTTGATGACGCATTCACTTTTCTCACGATGCTTCTTCCTACCGTAAATATGCCCGCATAATACGGTATTTGGTAGCACGTACATTTACGGCAGAACTGCATAATTACACAACCGACATGGGGCTTTGTGCCGAGCTGTGCTACCAAGAGACAAAGAAAAGACGTCATTTCTCCCATCGTCGGGTTTATCGTAGTGTCTGGCCGTCTTTCGTCTTTGGGTAGCCTTTTGCTATTTCCACGCCGCTTATTCGCCACGTGTTGGAGTCTAAACAAGAACAGGGACAGTTCGCTCCAGTTCATTCTAATACAGGAAACATCCTGTGACAAGGTACAAGTGCTTCAAGTGCCTCGTCAAGCCATTATCCCAGCGAGCCCAGTCACCGTTTGTCTCTTTAATTCCATTTTCCCTCCCCTCCCCCCTTCTCGTTTTCTGGCGTCTTTCTGTTCATTTCGAGCGTCATCTGACCAGACAGTCTAAAAGAACCGCCAAAGGACTATCCCAACTATAAATCAGGAATACAAGAAAGGGGCTCAGTCTCGCGAACAAAGGCTGGAAAGGGTCTATTTCCATCGTGTTTCTCGCGTCTTTTGGTCCCTTTCTGTGGCAATCGGCGCTCACATGACCCATTCTTTTTGGCACCGTTTTTAGGCCGTTAGGGGCCGTTTTGGAGAAGGGCGACAAGCCTTTCTCTTTTCGGCTCGCCTTTCGACGGCGACCGATTTGAAACCAAAAGTCACTTTGGCATTCCAGGTGTCCTGTTTTGCCCCTTGTGTCGATGAAATGAGAGTGAAGAAAGTGGAGGACACGGACAGGAGCGAGAAAGAGAGGAAGAGAGACAAGAAAATGACTCCCATGGCAGCTGACCAACGCCTGCTGAGGCCTGGCTTGGATCGCATTCTCCGCTGTAAAACACTTTCCTCCCCCAGTCGCTCTCTCCTTATCTGTGGAGACGATATGGGAACGTGGGCTGGACATCCCCATGGCGCTAATCACACGCCCCCGCCCCCTCCTAATTTACGGTATGCCAGGCAGTTAACGGCCTGGCCCTGCCTGCTGTAACCCCTCTTGGCTGTTGCCCTCTGTCTCGTTCTCTCGCCCTCCCTCCTTCCCCCAAAACGATCTCCCCCACCCCGCACCTGGCCGCGCTTTCCATCCAGGTAAGGTCACCGGCAACAGGGCTGGTGACTCTTGCCGTTGTCTGCTGTCGGAGAAAGGCAGGAGGCAGGGTCGGTTGCCTGTCGTCATGCGCGCGTAGCGACAACAGCGCCGTTTCTGTGCTGTGCCTCTTCTCTCAGTCTCTCCTTCTCTGCCTCTCTACCTCTCTGCCTCTGTTTCTCGGCTTCGTCCTTGTACCCATCCACTGAAAAGGTTATGGTCAGGTACAAGCTCCCTTTGCTCGCCTCGGTATTAGTGGCCTAGCGTGATGCCCGTTTCCTGGCCCGGCCTTGGCTTCACCTTTGATATTGAGAGGAAACGCGAATCCGTAACCCCTCTCTGCTCTCGCCTGTAACCCCGTTTCTCCGTCATGATTATTTCGCGGTCTCCTTTTGACCAGACTCAGACAAGGTCAAAGGTCAGCCCGGCTGGTGCCCATGATACGCCGCTGCTCATTCCCTTTTTAGAAGTTGCAAGGCAGTGACAGCACTGTTCAGCCCAGTTCCCCCTGCTCCACCTGCCTCCCGTTCCTTCCCTCCCCACTAGACTCATCTATCTACGTAACACTGCGCCGCCACCTTCCCGCTGGCTTCTGGCGCGCTGGGAATGGAAGCTACGGCGTGTAAAAGAGTACTTGTGCCTTGTATCTTGCTTCTAGCGGTAATACCAGAAGGCGCTTTCGGCGCTCTATTATTGATGACGCTCGCCCCTTCTACCCCGAACACGCATCGCGCTTTCCTTAGTCCCAGCCCTTATCGACAAACACCCAGACCGCGACTTGACAACATCGACGACTCACTCGCTCCTGCCTTGTACAAACTGCATCTCTTTAGCATCCCATCTCTTGCCTCCTGTATATTTTTGTTTTTCGTTTCTCCCACTTTCCTTAAACATTTTACTTCGTCTTTCATCCACATCGCACCTTATCCATCCATACGCTCACTTTGCTTCTGTCCCCCCCAACGCACCCCTCCAACCAGACGGCACCCTGCATCCACTTGTGCTGCGCGTCGCTGGAGCTACTGCATTCTACCCATTTGACTTGCCCGTCTACCGCTCCAAACACACCCAAACACACCCTCTTTCTGCTTGCCCCATATTAAGATCCTATTACTGAGTTGCTGTCCTGCATCTCGACCTCCTCTCCCGTCCAGTCACATCTCGGCGCTCCCCTGGCTGGCTCGTCACCCCTCTTCACCCCGGCCCGTGGAGCAAGTGCTGTTTCTGTGCTGTACAGAAGAGCAACACAGGACTCAGTTCTCGATCTTAACCTAACCCCCGCCCGCCTGCAACTCTCCGACCACCTCCGACATCTTCTTGCTTCTCTCTGCTTCTGTGCTGGTTCATTCTGGTTCCCAGGACAAAACCGAAACTTGAAACACTTGCGCGAGTCCGCGATATACTCTCTCGACAATTCTCTATCGTCTTCTCCGCCACCGCTCGATAGCCGCGGGGAAGCTCCACGCGTCATTACTGCTTTACCGGCCAAACGGGCACCCGAAGCTCGACCGACTGGTACTCGCCGTGCCGGCGTCCTCTACGACGACCATCTCGAACCCTACTCCTTCGATCTGATCCCCGGACAACCTCTGTCTCCTCTACCCGTGTCATCGAATCTATACCGCCAGTTTACTCGCCACACATAGACCTGTCTACCCCCTTGGACCTCCGGACCCCTTCCGCCGTCCGCCAGGCGGTGGGCTTTTCTACTTAATGCCTAGTAAGAGCTTCCTGCGGTCACTTTGTCACCGAGTCCACGTTGTGACACCTACAATTTTAATCCGAACTTCTGCTAACACTGAATCCCTACTCTAGGTGCAAAGAAGGCCAAGAAGGATGCAAAAGAGGCTGGCGGCGTGGTCGCGGCGGTGACCAAGCATGCGTCTGGAAAGTTTACGTGCGTACCCTCTTCTCAGCCTTGTCCTCCCTCTCGTTCTCTACCCCACTACAGCTTTACCCTCGCCTCTACAAGTTCTAACAGATCATCTAGTAACGGAAACGCCCCGGAGCCTGCGTCGGACACCTCCAGCTCGGCCAACCAATCGCCCAACGTCGAACCCGTGGCGACGCCGTCCTCAAACGGCAACCCCTCCGTCTCGCCCATTATCGGTGCCGTTTCTGTCCCCACCTCCTCTGGCGCCCCTTCGTCATTTGCGCCATCGCCGCGTATGATCCCCGGCATGAGTGGCATGGGCGAATGGACACAATCTCGCACTGGCGGTCTCTCGGCCGGCCTTGGTAGTTCTCCTGGACACCTGATCAACCTCATGGGCGAGTCGCCGCCCAGCCGCTGGTCCTCGCCTCGACCCTACGGTACGAGTCACACGAGCCATACGAGCCATCTCAGCCTCGCTAGTCACGGGAGCCACGGTAGCCATCCTACCAGCGTCTCTGTTTCGCCTCCAATGGCTGGTGAACTTCACGGTATGGCGGCCGGCCGGCGGCCATTGAGCTACCACATGGACTCGGCCGCCCAGTACTCTTCCTTGTCCCAGCAGCCATCTCCGCACACGCTCCCCAACCACCTGGCAACATCGCCAGGGCACCATCGCCGGGACTCGCTACATTCTCACTACGCCCAGTCCCGTGGCGTGGCTGCAGCGGTAGCCGGCATCCCCAACCCTCCCCAGCCCCACCAACCACAGGCCCATTTCTATGGTGCGCCTGATATTGACATCGACCTGCAGCCTCGCCAAAACGGCATGAAACCCGGCCAGCGAGGCTACCATTTCGCTTTTGATACCTTGCCGTCCTCCCACAACCAGAACGGCGGTGCCGAGACAGTGATTACGGCGGGCTACGAGGGCGGTCTGGAGGTGCACTCTGTCTCAAAGCGCGGATTGGAACGGCTAGCAAGCCTCTCGGGCCTGCGCGGTGGTGTTGTCAATGCCAAGATTCTGCCGTGGACTGCGTCGAACCCTGTGCTTGCAGAGGCTTACCCACTGATTGCGGTAGTTGTGCATGGCCCCGTCCTGCCATCTGCTCCATCTGGAGAGACTGATGTTGGACAGGATGGTGCTCCAAAAGCCGCTGTCGAGAACATGGAGACAAGCCCGCAGGATTCACCACAAGTCGGTTCTCACGCCGAGATGCCTTCTGGGAGAACAGCATCAGGCTCCGCTCTCCCGATCGAGTACTACCAGACGACCGTCGAGATTTACTCGCTGAAGCTCAACCGACGAGTCTGTACACTTCTTGAAGCACCCAAGATTCCGTTGCAGATCGCTATCACAAGCCCAATTTTCCAGGCTCCTCCACCATCGGGTGCTTTCCATATCAAGGCCGATGGCGGAAACATTGTTGTTGCCTCGGCGGTAACTGGCGAGTGCTGGTTGTACCGCCAAATGGCTTTTGCGGGCGAAAACGACCTGCCGTTTGTGTTTGTGGCCAAGCTGTGGACAACTCTGCAGCAGTCTCTCAAGGGTGTTAACAGCACCGGAGACGCACCAGCGGAAGGCGATCGTGCCCGGGCCACATCTTCTACAACTGGCTCTTCACCACGACCTGGTCTCAAACAGCCCGTGTTGGCTTTGAGCGGAAAGTGGCTCGCTTACTGTCCCGCGACGCCATCGTCACAAATAGCATTGCGGGCCGTTGTTCCAGTGCCAATTCATGGACGGGCGCCGGGTTACAACTCCATGACTCCACCGCACCTACCACCCACGACAGCTGATGTCGATTTACCTCATACCGAGAGTGTAATGAACAAGATCATGCGCGATGCCACCCAGGAGATTATCTCGGGCGCCAAGTGGGTTGGTCAGCAGGGGTGGCAGGCCTTCAACAACTACTGGAAAGGTAACCCGGGCGCATCAACGCCTCAGGCACCACGGTCACCACCGACGGCAGCTTTCGCCGGCCGACTTGACGGCCAGTTCCCGCCAACTCATGGAAGTGCGCCACCTGCCCCGGTTGTCTCGAAAGAACCTGGCCTTGTCTCCGTGGTAGATTTCACATCGGTAGGAAACTCAACCACGATCCACCCTGTCACTACATTTGCACCGACTCTCGGCTGCAGCTTCTTGTCGTTCTCACCCACTGGTCTTTGGCTCTTCATTGCCAGCACCAAGGGCGATGTACAGACTGTATGGGATCTGTTCCGGATCCAGTACACAAAGGCCTCGCCTCTGCAGGCTATCAGTGTTCCCGGCACTTTGACTGGGCCACGGGTCCGGCAGATTGCCCAGTTCTCGCGCATGACGGTCGCCCGCATCGTGGATGTAGCCTGGACCAAGCCGAACGGCGAGCGTCTTGCCATGGTCACAGAACGCGGCACTGTTCATCTTCTGGACCTTCCCACCAGCGCATTCACCTGGCCGCCGCCCCGTAGGCGGGGGATGCGGCCACAGGATTCCACTGGAGCCGCAGGATCTGGAGCCGCGGGTGCTGATGTGGCGGCCGGTGGAGCAGCTTCGACAGCCGTCTCCTATGCGTCAAACGCTCTGACAACAGCCTTTGACGCGGCACGCCCACTACTTACACGGCCTCGACGTAGCAGTTCGAACGTCCCGCAGTCGACTGGTGCCATCATTGTGGACCACGCCAGCCATGGCGGCAAGATCATTGCTGCAGGAATTAGCCATTCCCTTGGCAAGACGGGCAATGCGATCAACCAGCTCCGGCACACTGGCGAAAACCGTGTGTCCCTGCCGTCGGGCCCATTTGCACCAGGTCCTTCCTGCGTCGCGTGGGTCGCCGGCAAGCGCCATCACTCTTTGTTTGTGTTGGGCGATGGCCTGGTTCGCAACTTTGTCAGCCGCACGCGGAAGAAGTCATCAGGCCAGCGTGTCTTGCATCTTGGGTTCAACAAGGACCTGCGTGTGCCGAGTCTGCCTGATGATCTTCTGTCGACAGCTGTCCAGCACTACCTGGACCCCGAAGTCTTCTTGGATTTTGTCGAGCAGAACGATGCCGGGTCCAACACCATGGTCTTGGCGAGCCACATGCGGCGGCCATCTGCTCCTCCTGGCCCCGTGGAATCGTCCATCCCGCACGCCGAGATCGAGTCCAGCGCACCGTACCAGCCTTTCCACACCGACCGGCGTATTGCGCTGTACGAGTACGATCCTGCTCGGCAGGGCGCTCCTGGTTCACAGCCCGCCCTGATCTATCCGTCTACTGTTTCCGCTCACGAGCCTCCGGTAGCCGATTTCGCTGCCTTGACTGTCTCTCCTCCGACCCAGTCGCTCTCTGCGTCGCCAATGGACGACGACTTTCTATCAACGGCGCCTGCTCAGCCGATGAGCGGAAAGTCTAAGAAAAAGCTAGCTAAGGCAGCAGCCGCCAAGGCCAAGGAGCACGAACAGAACATGGAGTCTACTTTTGCGGGTATCGGTGAGACTGGCAACGGCGGTGCGCCCGGTGCACCGTTCAGCGCGCCTCCTCCGCAAGTTCCGCAGGTAGTCACCGCCGCTCCTGCTCCTACTGCCGCACCCGCCAACACCAACTCTACCTGGGTTTTCGGCCAGCCGATCGTGTCCACGCTCGTCGACACGGGCTTCCCGCCCATGTCCGAGGAGGAGTCGTTCAGTCTCGGCTCCGAAGACGCCCGTGCCCTACCAGCGTCGGCTATGGAGCGCGTCCTCGAGCAGGTTGGCAGCGACGAGCAGATTGTGGTGGCGACCCGGCGGCGGCGCGGTGGCAACCGGGGCGCTGCAGGTGATCCGGACGAGGACGGCTTCTTCGAGGACGACTGCGAAGTGCTCGACTTTGCCGACCAGAGGGTGTGATGGTCGTGCGTGGATACGAGGAAACATCATATCAATCTATTGTCTGCTTGGATTTGAATTCGGTGTTTGTCATGACAGTTCCTTTCGACTTGCATTACTGCATTGGGTTTACTGGGAAACCTGCTACGCCTCTCGGGTGATTTTCTCTTTTCCTCTCTGTTCATATTCATATTTATCGTTCATTGGGTAGCATAAACGCATTAAATTCATACTCATCTCCAACATCAGATGTCCCAAGTGAGGAGCCCTAAGAAACAGTAAGATGATACTCTGAAAGCCAATTTATCCAACGATGTAGCGAAAAGGAAATGTCTATTTTGTGATAGTTTGTGTATATATGATGTGCCCGGACAAGCTGGGTCTGCTTCCTCAGCCTGCCGTCCCATGTGAAGATAACCCAACGAAAACGCCAGCTAATCTTCTTGTATTTTATCCGAGAGCAGACTCGATATCCTCGCAGAGCCGCACATTCAGTCCCTCTGTCGTATTAAGAGTGCGCACTTGCGAGCCTCGCTTTTCTCAACCTCCCCTCTTTCAGCGCAAGCGCCATCGTACACCCACGAGCTAATTCTCTAACTGTCCATCCGTCATCCGCCGTACACTTTGCGCCGTTTACGCCTTCTTCTTGGCGGCAGCGGCCTTGGCCTTGGACGCCTTCTTGCGGTTGCTGCGGATCATGACCATGCTGAGGAACGTGCCGACAACGGCCGAGCCGAGCAGGATGAGGATGACGGGGATGCGGATGGCCCACACGCGCGGCGGGAAGAAGTTCTGGAGAGGGTGGTCGGCGTCGACAAAGGGCTGAGCGGTTAGTGGTGATCATGACAAAATCTTGTAGAACGGGGGTGGTGGCCTACCATCAACAGGGCCCAGATGGTGTAGTAGAGGAAGACGACAGAGGCAGCCACGAGCATGGCGAGACCGGCAAGTTTGTCCAACTGGGAGGTTAGTAAAAGTATCAGCAACCGACTGAATGGTCGCATGGGGCATCCTCGACAGTTGCGCTCACCATTGTCAAGAAACGAAAATCGATCGCGAGTCAGGGGGGCAAGGCGAGAGAGGGGGCGGCGATTGTCGTCGGTAAAGGGTATTGTCGATTGTATTGGAGGAAATGACACAAAAGGAGCGACAAGAAGGAGTATGCGCAGCTCGAGGTGTAATGCGAAATGTGGTGATCGGATCGTTGCTCGTGGAGAAAAAAGATCAAAATCTCAATGTGGTGAGGATAGGGAGCAACGCGCTTCTAGAGTCTAAAGTTAATATCGTGTTCTGTTCTCTCAGCCGTAAATGCTACAGAAGGGAAAGTGCCCCCTTGGACGCAACCTACACCAAAACGGTAAGGCGCGTTTTTGCTGCACCAGAGAACACGCATAGAACACGCTTAACAGAGCTGCAGGTGCAGGCAGGCGCGACCCACTTTCACTCGTTCCTCCCCTGTCCCAATTTTTTTGCCTCCCAACTTTCCTGAGGAGTAAAAAAGTCGACGCCACAGGCTGCAAGCCACCCATTTTTCTCAGTCTTCACGTCTGCACCTGCCTTGCGCACGCGAAAACGAGCAAACGATCATCGCGATAGACTTTTCTGCGTTCTGTTTTCCAGTTCAATTGTCTCTGCCCCTTTTCACACCATTCTGTGCATCCGATTGCACGCTCGATCCACGACAACACGATCGCAGTGCACAAGGGGTGTCTGGCGACGAAACTGCGACGCGGCCCTCTCCTGCATCGACACTGTTTTCGACGCCTCGACCCAGCCCCAAACGAACCGCTGTTCACAGCTTCTTCTCCTTTTTTCTAATCCTTCTCACACCATCAACATGGCCGAGTCACAGTCTCCTGAGCGACGCGATCGCAGCCGCAGCCGCAGTCAAACCCGCGACGACAGCAGGTCTGCGGCCAGCAGATCCCCGTCGCCAGGACCGGCACCACGCGACAGCCGCTCTCCTTCTCCCGGTCCTCGCCGCTCGCCATCTCCTCCCCCAAAACGTCGTGAATCTCCTTCTCCCCCTCCCCGGCGACGTTCTCCACGACTCAATAACGCGAACGCGAACAACAACAACACTCACACCTCCCGAAGACGGACACCACCAGCGGGACCGACCGACGAAGAGAAGCAGGCGGCCGCCAAGGCCGAATACAACCGTCTGCTGACAGCACGGTCAGGCGGTGTCTACGTCCCTCCAGCACGGCTTCGCGCCCTACAGGCACAGGTGCAGGACAAGACGTCCAAGGAGTACCAGCGGATGGCGTGGGAGGCGCTCAAGAAGTCGATCAACGGCATGGTCAACAAGGCGACGGCGGGCAACATGCGGCAGATTATCAACGAGCTGTTTGGCGAGAACCTGATTCGGGGCCGGGGCCTGCTGGCCCAGAGTCTGATCAAGGCACAGTACGCCTCGCTGCCGTTTACGCCCGTGTATGCCTGCATTGCGGCGTGTGTCAACAGCAAACTGCCGGCTGTCGGCGAGCTGCTGCTGCGCCGTTTGCTTTTGCGTTTCCGCAAGGGCTTCCGCCGCAACGACAAGGCCGTGTGCCGCAGTGCGACAACATTTATTGCGCACCTGGTCAACACGCAGGTGGCCGACGAGATGATTGCCGCCCAGATGCTGATGCTGCTGCTGCACCACCCGACCGACGACAGCGTCGAGATTGCCGTGAATCTGACGCGCGAGGTCGGCAACTACATGGAGACGATGAACCCGACGATCATGGTAGTTGTGTTTGACCGGTTCCACCACATCCTGAACGAGGCCGACATTGACAAGCGGACGCAGTACGCCATCGAGGTGCTGTTCCAGAACCGCAAGGACCAGTTCAAGGACCAGCCGGCGATCCGCGAGGACCTGGACCTGATAGAGGAGGAGGACCAGGTCAAGCACCTGCTGGAGCTTAACGGCAAGTTCGACGACGAGGCAACGCTCAACATTTTCCGGTACGACGAGAACTGGGAGGCCAACGAGAAGGAGTATGCCAAGCTGCGGCGGGAGATTCTCAACGAGAGCGACAGCGAGGACGGGTCGGGCTCTGATTCAGACTCGGACTCAGGCTCGGACTCGGACGACAGCTCGAGCGAAGACGAGGAGGACGCGGCGCAAAACGCCATCGACATCAAGGACCGCACCAATGCCGACCTTGTCTCACTGCGCCGCACGATTTACCTGACGATCCAGAGCTCGATGAACGCCGACGAAGCCGTGCACAAGCTGCTGGCCGTCGACCTGCCCGAGGGCCGCGAGACCGAGCTGCCGTCCATGGTGGTCGAGTGCTGTTCGCAGGAAAAGACGTACACCAAGTTCTTTGGACTCATCGGTGAGCGCCTCGCCAAGATCAACCGCCGCTGGTCGACCATGTTCGAGGAGGCCTTTACCAAATACTACGAGACGATCCACCGCTACGAGACCAACCGGCTGCGCAACATTGCCTGCTTCTTTGGCCACCTGCTGGCCAGCAACGCCGTCGGCTGGTACGTGCTGTCGTGCATCCACCTCAACGAGGACGAGACGACGAGCGCCAGCCGCATCTTTATCAAGATCCTGTTCCAGGAAATGGCCGAGGCCATGGGTCTGCCGAAACTGCAGGCGCGCTTCCGCGACGACGTCGACCTCAAGCCCAGTCTGGACGGCCTGTTCCCCGTCGACAATGCGCGCAGCCTGCGGTTCTCGATCAACTACTTTACGAGCATCGGCATGGGCGCGCTCACAGAAGATATGCGCGAGCGGCTCGTGAACCTGCCCAAGCCGGCAGTGCCTGCCGTGACGGCCGGTCCAGCCAGCGACCGCTCTCGGTCTCGGTCCGGCTCGTACTCGAGCTACTCGTCGTCGTACACTGGCTCGTCGTACTCGCGGACGCCATCCCGGTCTCGCTCTCGCTCTCGGACGCCTCGTCGCAGACAGCGGTCGTATGACTCCCGCTCTCCGTCGGGTTCGCGCTCTCGCTCTCGTTCTCTCAGTCGGTCCCGCTCTCGGTCTCGCTCTTATCGCCCGCGGTCGTACTCTCTATCTCGTTCTGTCTCGCGTTCCGTGTCACCCGCACCTCGTCGCAACGGCAAGCAGCCTGCTGCCGCAAAGGGTGCCGCCGCCTCTGGCTCTGCCCGTCGTCGCCGCAGCCGGTCCTACTCCTACCACTCTCGGTCGCCGACTCCTGTGGGCGGTGCCGCTCCTACAAAGGAGACAGCCACTACGTCCAAAGGCAAAGAGCCTGCTCGTCGTGGCCGGTCTTTGACTCGTTCGCCAAGTCGCACGCCATCGCGTTCACGGTCTGTCACGCCGCCAAGAGCAAACGGAAAGGCTGCAGCCCGTGGCAATGGTCGCAACGGCTACTCGCGCTCGCCATCTAGGTCGATGTCCCGCTCACCTTCTCGCTCTCCATCTCGCTCGCCCTCGCGGTCACTATCGCCTGCACCGCCAGCAGGTGGCAGTCGTCGCCGCCGTCGCAACGACAGCGTGTCGAGCGCCGGCAACGATGCGCCGCCGAGGAAGCACCGCCGTGGGGATTAGACAATCGTGTTTGGTGGAATGTAATGGTTTATAATATCTGGATTACCCTATTTTAAAGCTGTCTTTCAGCTTTCACATGTATTTTAGTTTTCATAATCTCGGTTCAGCGGTTTGCTTTTGTTTCTTAAAAAGTCATTGATATTCTAGCATAATGCATTATATTAAAAGTGAACATGATTGTATATGTGAGTGTGCTTTTGTCTATGCCGTTGCCGCTGCAGGCTCCTCTGTCTTTGTTGCCTCCTTTTCTTCCGCCTTCTTCTCCTGCTCCCTCTCCTTCTCCTGCTCGGCCTTTGCCTTTCCCTTCTTCGTCAGCTGGATTGCGCCCTTGGCCAGCGCTTCCGCCGGCATCGGCCGCAGGATCGGCTGCACCACCCACCATGGCCGCTTGCACCGGCGGATCGCGGCAGCCGACGAGTCCGGGTCATCGACGATTTCGGGCGGGTTCTGGATCGACTCTTCGTCGTCGTACTCGTCCTCAAAGGCCTTGTCCTCGCCGGCCAGCAGCGCCTGGCCGACTCTCTTCTCGAGCACGGCCAGGATGCGCTCATAGCCTTCCATGTCGGCTTTACGGGTGCGAGCCAATGCATCGCGGATATCGTGGTGCTTGCTGACGGCGTGCCGCAACAGGTGGAACAGGTGGGCCTGGACGGCGACAAAGTTGGGCGAGTTGAAGATTTCCTTGGGGATCTGGTTCTGGCTAGATGTCGCGGCGTGGGGTCTGTCGCCGTTCCTGGCGTTAATGTCTCTCTTCTGCTTCTTTCGTGCAGGCTCGCCATTGTCGGCCTCTGCCTCCTCCTTCTTCTCCTCCTCGACCAGCTCCACAGGATCACCGACGATAAACAGCGGCTTGCGCTCTGGTGGTGCAAGCTTGCCCAGACAGTAAACGTGCAGAATGTCGAGGTAGCGCCGCATGACGCCATCGATGCGCCAGCCGCCGCGACGGCTGCCGGGACGGCTGCTCATCCAGTACTCACGCTTCGGGTCGGGTGTGTGCCAGTAGAACTCAGGGTCCACAGGTGCGCTTGACGCATCGCCCTCCTTGAGTGTTGGCGGCGGCGAAAACAGGGCAGGGTTCGATAGCAGTCCCTCGGCGCTCATGACGCCGTCGAATCCAGTCGCCTCCAAGCACCGCTCCACATCACCGTGCTCCAGCACGTTGCCGTTGGCAAACAGCACCGTCTCTTTCGGAAGGTTCTCCCGCAGGTACCGCAGCATCTTCCAGTTGGCAATGCCCGTCAGGTGTCCCTTTTGCTCGCGTCGGCGGCCGTGCACCGTCAAAATACTGGCGCCTGCGGCCAGCACAGTTTGTGCGTACTTGAGCGACGCCTCGGGCGTGTCCAGCAGGCGGATCTTGGCCGTGACAGGCACGTCCAGGTTCTCGTGCAGCGTGCGGATCAGCTTGGCAATCAGCTCGGGCTCTTCTTGCAAGAATGCGCCATAGTGGCCTTTGCGAGCGATGCCCTGGGGACAGCCCAGATTCAAGTCGACGGCGTCGCAGTAGGGCGCCACTTGGCGGGCTGCATTCAGCAGAGCGTCGGGGTCATTGGCGCAAAACTGGACAAAGAGGGGACGGTCAATATTCGGGTTACCGTCGAGGAAAGGCCGCAGACCGTTGTCAAGGCCGTCCTTCTTTTCTGCAGATTCGGCAGACTCATCCCCCTCCCTTATTGCCTCAAAGTGTTGTGTGCGGTAGCGAGGGCTGTCGACAAAGAGGCGTGCGTGCAGCATCGGCGAGTACGCCAGCACCGACGTGCGCTGGTCGGGCGGCAGAAACGAGCGCGTCAGCATGCGCCAGGCAAACTCGGACTGGTCGACCATGGGCGCGACCACGTGCTTGGGGCTGCCAATGCTCTCGTAGAAGGCGCGGCCGTGCAGTTTCTGCTTCTTAGGGGCGCCATTTCCATTAGAAGCGGCTGCCGGTTCTATCACTTTTGGCGCCTCAGTGGCAGTGGTCTCTGTGGCGGTCGACATGGTGACGATGCAGCGGCCGGGGCTGAATGCAGGCGAATGCGGAAATGCAAAAGTGGCGGGGCTGTAAGACGACGACGATGCTACTGCTACTCGAAACGGCCGCGCCCAAGCACAGGCGTGTCGGAGAATGCGGGCCTCCAGGATTTCGGGAGCGCGGGCGCTGGAAGTATCGAAGGAAAAAAAGTCGTTTGTTTTGTTGTCGTGACGCTGTTGCCAGACTGAAGTTGACTTGGAAAGAAGCCGCCTCTAGGCGTCGGCGTAAAAAGTTTCACTGGCCTTATCGCGATAAGAGCCCTGTGTCGGCCGCTGCCCGCCGTCTTCACGCTAAACCACCTGCCCTGGAACGGAGGGGACATAGCGCAAGGCTGAGAAAAATGATCTCTTCAGGGGCGTAACTCCGACAAGGCCTTGGCAGGCGCGTCATGATTGGCCGGTACTTTCACCTGCTGGGTCCAACCTTCAGCCCCGCGCTGGCTGCAGACCCATCGGCCTTTTGGGTCTTTCTTCTGAGCCGTCTCGCCGTCTGGACCACTTGGGCCGCCTGAAGGAAAAGGAGACGCCCCCACAAGTGACGTTATTTTGGGATTTCTCACTGTTTCCGCTCCAGTGGACCAGTAAGAGTGGCCCTGCTGTAATGCAGGAATTCAATGATTACGTTTAATGTTATGCTCAGGGGCTGCGCTCCTTTGATTTATGCCAACGCACCACCCGTTACATGTACAACTGTACAAAATACCAAAGAGTCAAAAGTCACTTTTCTTCACAAAATTGCATGTCCAGCCAATTGTGTCTTCCACTTTTGTGTCTCTGTTATTTTCTCAGCTGCTGCTAAACTAAAACAATACACACTTCAGAAATTAGGCCGCCTACAGCAGGGGAGGGAGAAAAATAAACAGAAAGAAATGAAAGAAAAATAGAACGGATAAAGAAAATGGACAAAAAGGAAAGAGTAAAAAGAGTAGCCCGGAAAAGACAAGGAAAAGATGACTGCAAAGAAAAGACAGGAAAAAAGAAAAGAAAAATGGAGCGCGATCGCCATGACTGAGAAACCTGCAAGAAAAGACAAAATGACAAGACAAAAGACAAAAAGACAATAGGCAAAAAAGATAAGCCAATAAGTAAGATAATAAAAACACACAAGAAAAAATACCGTAAAAGTAAAAAGCCGCTGCTGTACCACCCGGGAATATGCCAAAATAAAGAGTAAAGAGCAAGAGGCTCGGTTGTTTCATGAAGAGTCTCTTAGCTTTCTCTCCTTCTGGCACTCCGTGTCTCCTGGTGTGGTGCTGGTCTGCTTTGTTTTCTTCCGAACACGTTCTTAGGCAGAATACAAACTGAATTGCTCCTACCCACGTCCGGGAATTCCTTCTCTTCTTCTTTCTCCTCATTCTCGCTCCTTTCTTTTTCTTTCTTCTCCTCTTTCGTTTGTTGGGTGGCGTCCGTGCTGAAAATTTGATGATCGTTTATGCGGGTTTTTTGACAGCCAACCAATGGCTTGTCTGTAGAAACCCGGCATATTTGGCACACTTCAGCTGCCGCATTGTGTAAGAAATAGGAGCACGAGCCTGGAACAACGCCAATACACCAAGAATATGCGCTTCGAGAAGCGAAAAGTGTGTCCTCGAATAAGACAGTAAGAAATAAGCTTGCTGAATCTGCTGGATTTTGCTGAAAATAAAACACAAGAATGCGTGTCGCTGAAAAAGACGGCTTTGCTAATGTGGTTGACTAAAAGTGTAGGAAAATCGATATCGAAATAATGTACGGGAGAGTAGCCGCCTTTTTGTATCGGGTTGTCGTGATCATTAGAAAAAGTGCGTGTAGATCTTCGAGTTTTCGTGGACCTCCATTTCCTGCGCATTGTTAGTAATTGGGACGTTGTTTTGTGGTAGATAACAAGAGAGGTATTGCTCACCATTTTAAAGCTGTTCAGCTCCTCCTTGATCTGCTGGGCAAGCATCGGCGTGAGACGGTTGCAGGTAGCAATCTCGCCACGACGGTCGTACTCCTGGCTCGGCCATGTGTCATAGAACACAATGCGGGGGCTGAACGTCGCACTGCGCTTCATCGAGCCCTGCGGTGTGCTACTGCCACTGCGGCTGTCGTTGCGCAGGCGCAGCGCAGACACAAAGTAGTCCTCGCCACCAATGGCCACAGAACCCGTGCGTTTGTGGCCCTGCACCTCGTCGTTGGGCGTGCTAGGCGCGCTCGATGCAGGTGATTCGCTAATGGCGGGAGGATTGTACAGCTCAAGGGTAGGAGCACGAATATCGGCAGGGCTGCGAGACGGGCTCGAAGCGCCGCTGGTGTTCTTGAGGATGCCCTTCCGGACAGCAGCAAGAACCTCTGCGCGCTCCTTGTCGCCCTCAATAATGCTCTTCCGCGGTGCCGCCGAGTTGTCGGTGCCAGAGCTGCCAACACGTTCCGAGGTCAATGAGATGCGGGAAGCATCAATTGAGTTTCTTTCGAGCCGGGGGAAGCCAGTGCCGCCACCAGTCTTGTCGTGCAAATCCGAGTTGACATTGACACGCTCGCGCTCAGCCTCCACAGTCACCATCGACACGGTGGCCTCGACGGCCTCGCCGTTAGAAGTCGTCACAGGGCTGGCAACAGGACCATCAGCAGCCGGCACACCAATAACAGACTTAGGGCGGAAAAGGCCGACAAGCGAGCGGGTGCTCTTCTTCATGCCACGGCCCATCTTGCGGATCATGATGGACGCAGACGAAGCCGTCGACGAGATGGACAGGTTGTCGGTCGAGCCCGAGAAGAGCTTGCCACCGTAGATGCTGTTACCAATGCCGCCCTCCTCCTGCTGCTGTGCAATACGAGCCTGCTCAGCATCGTAGGCCTCCTGGCTGTTCGGGTCCTTCTGCAGCTTGTTCGGCGAGGTCACATTTTCAGTCTCCTCATCCGGACCAGCGGCCTTGCGGAAATCGGCAGCACTGCCAAACGAGAACGCGCGGCGGAGTTTTGAGGTCTTGCTCCGCAGCTTACCACCCTTCTGGTTGATAGCAGACAGGTGGCGCATGGCAGGGCTCTCGAGGTGGCTGGGCATGTTGGCTGGCCGGGGAGGGGCCTCGCGAATGCTGCCAGCTGGGCTGCCTGTGTTGCCATTGGCGTTGATGGCGGGAGGGGCTGTGACGATGGACGAGCCACCAGCATCGCTACCCTCGCTACCAGCGTCGGCGGGCTTGCCAGTGAACGACAAGGTGCTAGCCAGGCGGCTGGTGACATCGGATGAGATCCGGGGAGGGATGTTGATGAGTCTCGGGACGTCGGCGTTCTTATCGGCGGCGGCGTTGGTCTGTTTGACAACGATCGTAGAAGCGGGGCTGGTGGTGGAGCCTCCAAGAGAAGACTTGTTCCGGTTGGTAGACTATTGATTTTGATGCCATGCATTAGTGAATCTGTTGAACCCACCAAAAGCAATTGATGATTGGGCACCACAGTTGTATTGCGTATGCAGGGGGAAAACAGAAAGAAATAGAAGGTGGAGAACCCTTCCGTCTCCCCAGAACGCGTAACAATTAGAAATGGAAGAAAAGGGAAAAAACTTACGGATGGACGCGAGTTGTTGCTGCGGTGAGACACGATGCTCTCGGAGCTGCCAGCCTTCTGGTGGTTCACCATGGGTGCGTGAGAGTTGACAGGCGTCAGAAGCTTCTCGTTGGTAGGGCTTCTTGGTGCCGGCTGTTGTGGGCGCTGTAAATCTTCAGGCTTGGGGAGGACAGGAGCAATCGTGTACTCGGAGGCGTTGAGTGATGGCATGCTCCGGCGGCGGAAACGCTTCACGTCGTCGGTGGACTGGCGGTGCAGCTGGATATCGTCTGCTGCCAGGCCGTTCAACATGTTGTCGTGGTAGCTGTTGCGGCGGGAATCCGTAGCCGGCTGGGTCCGCAGAGTGGACTTTTGCTGGTCAGGAAGGCTGCTGTTGCTGCCGCCGTTAGAAGCATACAGGTGACCAACGCTGGCCATGCCAGAGCCCGAGGGCATGGCAGAAACCTGCGATTGTGGTGACTGCTTCTGCTGCTGTTGCTGGGACGCGTTGGCAGATGGCCGCCGGTACCGATCCGGAGAAGGACGAGCAGGGGTTGCTTGTGTGAAGGAGAGTTGTGGTGCGGCAGAGCCGGTCAGATAGGCGGCCGATTGAGGGCGAGGATTTGCGGATACCCGGCGGACGCCTTGGCCTGGCAGAGAAGAGTCGTCCCGGCTACCGACATACCGGTTTGCTGCCGGCGTGCCAGTAGTCAGGTTCGTTGCCGAAGCACTAGCAGGATGGCGGCTGATCCGGCCAAGGCTCTGTGCACTATCGAAGCTCTGCATTCTCGGCAACTGTGGCGCCGTCGTAGAAGTCCGAATGTTGCCAGCCTGGACGTATTGTGGCTGCATCTGCTGTGGCGTCCATGCATTCGTGTGCAGGCTAGGGGTTGATGTGAAGGCGTACGGCTGAATCGGGGCAGTGGCCGAGCGATACAGGACAGGAGCGGCTGCCATGTTGTTTGGTGTTCCGTAGAAGCTCGTCCGCGGCTGCTGGGCAGCGCCGTAGGGCGAGGCGCCCTGGTTCTGAGGAGGCAGCATGCCACCAGCAGAAGACGGCCGTGTCTGAAGCATGGTCAAAGATCCAGTCTGTTGAGGGTAGCCCTGGACCAAAGCAGCCATATTACCCGAGGGTGCTTGGACAAAGAGAACCGAATCTAAAGAACACTGTTGGCCAAGGTTAGTTACAGACCATTGACTGATGGCTGCTGAAAGCAAGCCCAAAGCGTACGAGGTTCGATTGTGTGAATGGGCAATGGTGACAGGTAAGTAGTGTGGAATGAAAGGCCGCCGTTTGGTGAATCACCAAACTGGTGAACAGCTGAGGGAATTCAATGCGTCTTGCCGGAAAGCAAGAGAACAAGCAGCCTTTGTCTTCGGAGACTGTTGTATGCAGGTGAAAACGAGTCTGTTTGTTCAAATGTCTTCCAGCAATAGAACCTGCCCAAAGAAGCGTTTATCTGCGTGTCTATTCTCGGACTCAGGCACAAGAAACCTTGAGCAACCCTCCAAATAAGCAAGGCGGGGGTCAAGGGAGTGACGAGCAAATTTACGGCGTTCAATGGGCTTCTTGGGTGTGGCAAGACCGTTGTATCGGTGAAAGAACGGTTGTGGGCGTGTGGGTTTGTAGGGCAAGAAAGGGAGCGGCGAAACGTGCAGAGGGTATGTCACCGGCAGGGTTTGTAGGGTGTGGGTGTGTGTGTATGTGTTCGTGTGTATTGTATGGGCAGGGCGAAAGAAGGCATGCAAGACGAAGGACAGAACGGAGGGCGTAGGACAACACTAACAGGTCGGGTCGAATCGGTGGTGACTTGTCAGACAGCGTCGACAATGGCCACGTTCAAATGTAGCCAGTCCAAATCATCCAGGTCTGGGAGATCGAGGAGGATGGTGAGTGAAGTCAGAGAGGTTGTTCGATTCGGAATGTTCGATGCCGTTGCTCGTTGGCACGTCGTGAGAAAGAGAGTCGAGAAAACCGTTGAGAGGGTGCCTGACGAGGAAAGAGGATTCGAGAACGGGCTGTCGAAGAGGAGAAGGGGGGATCGATCGAAGCAGGTGTCGGTATACCGGAGAGGAGAAGCGGAAGCGAGAAGAGATAATGGTCGGAAAGGACGAAGGAAACCAAAAATCAACAGTAACCCAAGAAAAAAGAGATCGTAGAAAGTCGAGAGATAAAGAGAAACGAAGATAGAGAACGAAGAAGAGAAAAGACGAAAAAGACGAAAGACGATGGATAAAAAACGAGCGGAGGACAGGGCAAGACAAACGGTTGACCCTGGTTGCTCTCCTCTAGCCAGAGAAGAAGCCGAACGAGAAAACGAGAGGATAGGAGAACGACGAGAAACGACGAAGCAGCGAAGAAGACGAAAAGACGAAAGATCGAAACAGAAGAAGAAAAGAGGAAGGGAAAAAAGGAGACGACCAGGGAAACGCGTGTGAGTGGCACGGAGGGGGGTAAAGAAAAAGGGAAGTGAGGTCGACAAAGAACGAAGAAAAGGAGAGAAGCAAAAGAAGAAACGGAAGACGTGGGAAGAGAAAGAGAGGAGACGAACACAACGATGGGGACAGGAGAGAGGAGAGACAGAGAGGAGGGACCGACAGGGTGGAGAGACCCAAGAGACAGAGCCAGAAGCCAGAAGCCAGAAGCCAGCCAGCAATAGAGAGCCAGGAGAGCCAAAAGCCAAAACATACCCGTTATGTTAGGCCGGCTGCAGGCCTGGGAGCCGGAGAATACGGGAATGAGAAAATGGATTGGGGCTGCTGGCGCTGCAACAATGCAACCTGCTACTGCGACTACAGCAGGCTTGTGTATGTCTGGGAATGGGGGGGAGTGGTAGGCCAGAGACCAGAAAAGGGGGGGCGTGAGGCCAGGAAAAAAACGATAGGATGCCTTTTGGGAGGGGATAAGAAGAGGATAGAAAAAACTGAGGCAAAAGAAAGCGGTAAAAATGAGAGAAAGCAAAATTCTATGAAAAGAATAACAAAAAGAGAGGCAGAGGAAGCGAGCGTCTTGAAACGAGGGACGATGGAAAAGTGAGGTCAAAAACGAGAGCCGGAGAACATGCAAGACGAGATGCAGATCGTGGAAATGGCGAACCAAGAAAACGAATGACGGGGAGGCAAGAGCGAGCGCCAAACAAACTGGAAACTACGATCAAAATGGCGTGTGCGAGAGAAAGCAGGCTCGCAGGCAGGAGCGACAAAGGGGTGGTAGGAGAAAAGGTGGGCTCGTGGTGCAGGAAGGGCCGGAGATCGAAGAAGGCGCTACACGCTACGGCGAGCTGGATGGGGCAGTTACGAGAAAACGAGCAGAAGGCAAGACCAAAAAGACGAGACAGAAGGAAAGGTTGTGTGGAGCTCTTTCCCTCTTTCTCACTAGAGAGAAAAGAAAGACATGCACCAAAGGGGAAAGTGCAGGAACGGGTGTGGTGTGCCTGGAGCCGTTTCGTTTTCAGGGCATCTCTAAAAGCAAAATCAAGTAAAGTTCAGGGCAGGTGCTGTTGGATGGAAGGGTCATTTGCCCCCCCACTCGAAGCAAAACATAGCCACTAACAACCACCGCCAATTGTTGCAGTGCTGTCTGCTACAGAGCCTGTTGGCGCGATTCCAGGGGCCCCTGGAGATTCGCGCACTAGCGTCACGATGCGAGATGCACCAAAGAGGAAAGGGCCAAAAGAGCACGGAGCACACAAAAGCAAAAAACAGCCAAAAAGGAGGGAAAACGAGAGCAAAAAGGCCATGCGGGTTTCCATGTCTCTCCATGTCTCCATATCTCCATGTTTCTCTTCAATTTGAGAGGCCTGGGACCAGGCCAATTTTGGCTTGCAGGCGAGACAGCTGCAGATATTATTACCGCCAGCCGAAGCCCCAGAATTGCGATAATAATGAGGGCAAACAACAGCAAAGTACAGACAACGATGAACAAGGCGAACACTCTTGAGCAAGACAGCTCCTGTTTCGATGGTTCGTAGAGAGAGAACGCCTTCATCGATGAGACAAGACAGTGAGCAGATAAGATACTGATCTGGCTCCAAGAATCGACATTTCAACGCCCGGTATTCCGTATTCCGGCCTCACTTCTTTTTATATTTTTATGAAGGCCGGATAGAGTGGGCTGCAAGGAAGATGAGGCTGCGATGGGAAAAACGGGGGGAGATCTAACCTGGCCTATCTTGGCTGGGGCTGGCCAGTGAGCGGAGGAGACAGGGACGCCTCCAAATTACAGGCGAAATAAGATACATCAAGATCATGTAAGCTGCCTTTTTCCCCATCCAAATTCATACTTTGACAGACATGCACGTTGCCACACCTTTTCCATATTTTCCTCTTCGTTTCTATGCACAATTAAATCAAATGCGGTCCCATTTCCCTGTCTGTCTTTCGCACTCTTTATTTCGAGCCTTTCCTTTTATTTCCTTTTCTTTTTCTCTCTTGCTTCTGGTGGCCTTCTGGCCTCGTTTTCCTTCTTTTCTTTGTCTCCATTTCCCCCCCTTGGCCGCCTGCAGCAGGGATCAACAGTGGGCTCGTGTGTTCTGTGTGCATGTGCCTGTGTGGCATGGATAGGATCCCTGGGCGACGCGCCGGATAACCAAGAAAATAAGGGAAAACAAGGCGCAATATTGTGTATTAAAATTAAAATAAGGGTCAGAAATTCCAAAAAAAAAAAAAAAAAAAAAAAAAAAAAAAAAATGAAAAAAAAAAAAACCACGGAACCCCACAACCCCCGGGCGACAAAGAAAGGGAGTTAAATGTAGGGGGGAT